>VDFB02005586.1:0-127937 GCA_007258455.2 Sequoia sempervirens | reverse complement strand
AAAGGAAAGGGTAAAAGTCAGTCTCAAGATGGCATCAAAGGCAGTAGATCGAATAAAAATGTAAGAAGGATGGATTTCTCAGGCATAGTCATACAGGAATAGCCTACAATTGATTCAGAAGTTCCTCTTGACGAGCCCATACCTCAGAATGAGGCAGAGGAGCCACCTTCAACACATGTTCCTGTACCTTTGACGGGTTCGCCACCAATTCATATTGATCTTGATATCGAAGATGATGAAGAGATTGCAGCAGTACCTCCTGAGGCAGTTAGTAAAGATACTACGGTGTCTTGGTTTGAGAACTCCTTAGGAAGGGTTAGGAGAAGGCCTTCATATCAAGTGAGTGTTGATGATCTCGATAACATTTATCAGGAACCTCCTAAGAAGAAGGCAAAGAAGCAAGTTCATTTTGATAGGAATGCTGATAACGAGATTGTCATAGAGACTGCGGTGCCCCCAGAAGATAAGAATAGGGATGAGGTAAACATGGATGATTTTGTCATGGTCAAGGCTAATCTCGGTAGAAATACCAGACACGCAGATTTGAGTCTCTTCAAAGTTGTATCTGAAAACCTTCATGAAAGAGTGTTAAAAGACGGAGAAGACAAGGCAGCCCTCAAGGCTGAAAATCAGCAGCTTAAGCTTTTTATTTCTAACCTTGCTCGTGGTTCTTCACAAACAACTCAGTTGCTGCCCCAGGTCTTAGAGACACCAGCTGATCACCATCAGTTAAGACAGCTGGTCATATGTGGGAAAGAGACTCAGGAATGGATCGAGAGCTTCATTGTGGAGGAAAGGAGATCTTAGCTCGAGATGTTCGAGTTGAGGAAAGCGGCTCATAACCGTCAAGACATCGAGTTGAACAATGCTTAACGGAAGTAAAACCTAGGCAGTTATCATTGCTGATTTAGATAAGCCTATGGTTGAAGCCGGTTTCAAAGGAGCACAAAAGACAAATCCTTGCTTGGAGAGAGCGTCATGTTTTCAAAGTTAAAACTTATGAGAGAATATCTGAAGAATTCATCACCTACAGACAAAGGGTGGTTGAAGCTCTCCTTTTCATCAGCGGATTTGTCATAGAGATCCCCTCTCAGTACAGTCTTGAGGATGGTTCTTACGTCGGGCTTGAGGAAGTACAAAATCAGTTCCAGAATGTTGTTCATAGTTGCAGCCCAGTTGGTGGAAGGATAGGTCATGTTTCAATGATGTCAGCAAAGTTCAATAAAGCGTCCAATGAGATTGAAGATTTCCAGAGATCTATTGCAGATGCTGAAGATATTCTTGAAAAGCGGTGTTTTGTTGTTGATGGTATAGATGCACCGAACCGGGACACAATCTCAAACTTCCTAGCGGATGTGATCGAGCTTTAAAGCAGCTTTCTTCTAGAAGCTTTCTTTCCGGCTTTCTTTCTATTCTTGGAATAATCCTTATCCATTCTTTGAGGATAGAAAGAAGATAAGATGTAATAGTTAGCCAGTTCAGCTTTTTAGGGTTTCTTTTTCTAAGATTTAGTAATAAAGCTTTAGCTGTGAGCAAGCCCTAGATTATTAACAAGGAGATTTTAGGGTTCCTACTCCTCACCTTTACTCTATAAATAAAACCTTTGCTCATTTATTTTTCTTTAACGATGCTAGTGAGAACCATGTGAGCCTATTGTGCCTTCTATTTGTTGCTCAAGTATTGTTCATTTGTATTGTGATAAGCAAATTGTTGAGCCTCTTTAGCCAACAAGGAGTTAATGCAAAAGATTATATTTTCTATTGTGTTAAGAATAAGTTTGCAAGCCTCCTTAGCTGCAATTTCTTGTTCAAGGCATGTTAGAAGGGAGTTTTTTGTTTCAGAGATTTGAGTAATGAAATCATGAGCCTCTTTTGCCTTGGTCTAAAATCTCAGATTTCCGTTATCTATGTTATGCTTTTATGATCTTTATTTCAGCTTACAGTGAAGTGTGTAGTTGTTTGTTGGGAGAGAGATTGTTAAAGTATTTTTGTCAGAAAATCTGCCTTGTTAATTTCTAACTTCTCTTGCTCTGCTCTTACTTGAGAGGTTAGAATCTTCTAATTTAAGTTAATTAAGTAGTTGAACTTCTTATCGAGGAAAATCTCAGCTCACGGTTCCTGCTAAAACCTTGTGCTCCTAAGCTGATCCAAAAGATAGGCAACTTAGTTTTGGTTTGCTTTTCTTTCAAACACCATCAGCAAGAGGGAGCTTCCCCTCCTAATTTGAAGAGCAGTTTATCTGTGCATAGCTGTCCGTTTTCAAATCCGCATTCCAGAGGTGCGAATTTAAACGCCAACAATATTGTAACCGAATTACCACTTATCATACCTTAAATATCACCCGCTGGTCTGTGGTCTATACTCACAGTACCCGGGCTGTGAAGATCCTTAATTTGTCTTCCTTTTGCTCCTATCTTTTTCCCCCATGCCTTTTTGGACTAACATCGATCTCCTTCTTATAGTCGATCAAAGGCCTTGACTTGGGTCGTGTCTTTATGTGTTGCTTCTTGGAATCAGTTCTTTAATGTTGGACTGCCTTATTCAACTTTCGTTTGTTATGCTTAATCGCTATATTTAGGAGTCAGCCTTTGCAGAATTTATTGCTTTTATTTTGTATATTATATTTTATATTTGTTTGTTTAGTGTTTGTTTCCTCCATGATTTCCTTAGAGTATAGGTTATTAATGATATTTATAAACTTCACATATTTTCATTAGATTCATCCTTGTAATATTGGTTATTCTATAATATTTACATTGTAATTATTATACTTGTCTATGATAATCATGATTTAGATAATAATGGTTAAATTATTATTAATATTATATTTATAATTATAATATTATCTATGATAATTATAATTATATTGCAATTACTCATATTTATACTTTGATACTTATTGAATGTTGATATATTTGGTGCTACAATTTTGGGGGCATGACATTCAGACTGTAATATCCCCTTCTCAGCAGTGAGCAGTGCAGTGGCCCGTCAGCCTATTCCGGAGGCCCATAGACTCATCAGAGGTAAAATTAGGGTTTCCAGCTATTTGGAGGTCTTTGGCATTTTTCAAGGGTTTGCATGTTGGAGTTTTGGAATTTGGTTTGCGAATTCTTTCTAGGTTTTCAAAGAGCTTCGCAGTGATATGACATGCAAATGCATTGGGCAACTTTTCTGAATTTACTATTTTTAGTAAGTTCCATTTCTGGCAGTGCTCAAGTTGGCAGCAGTTCAGTGTGCTCTTCTATTTTTGGCAAGGCAGTGAGTATAATTGGTTTTTGGCTTTTCATACATTTTGGAGAAATGAATTATTTTTAAGTCATTAACGGTTTAATTTCATATTGGCTCCCTTGGCCTAACGTTATGACTTTAAGTTGCTTTCAAATGTGATTCTTAAGGGTGGACGCCTCATTGAGGAGGATTTTAATATTTTAAATGTTATTATGTCCCCTTGAGACTTGGATGCCTAGGGAAGAGGGTGATTTAAGTGTTTTAAAAATTAAAATATTTCAAAGGTGATTTGGGCATCCCTTTTGGAGGGAAAATGAGGAAGTTGAAGGTCACCTCAAACTTTATAAAAGCAAGCCTTTGCTCATTCATTCATCATCTATTGTCTATCATATCAAATTGTTGCCGAAATGTTTTCAGGCTTATGGCTTCAAGGAATGCATACCTCCTAGCAAGGATTCAGTTTTGTGTTTGAAAGATAACACCTAGCTGGATATGAGACTGCTTCTCATCCAAAGATAGCAGATTGAGCATCATTGTTGCAGATTTTGATGATTTTATCAGTTTTGTGTTTGCTGGTTTGGACATGGCTGAAGCAAGTCTTCAATTGCAGATCATTGTGTGATTTTTATTTCATTGTGGATATTTGCTCATTCCATTTCTATGCTATAGGCGTCCCTCTTTGTGCATTTTCAGATTTTATTTTGGAGTATTGAATTTTCTAGAGAGGTCGCCCTCTCCTTGGGCCGTACCTTTCCTCTAGTTAGTCATTGGAATTCGTGCCCTTCATTTGGTGGTAGTTTTGTATTGTCAAACTCATGCTTGCTGGTCGTCTTGCTTCTAATAAGTGTTAGCTTGCAGTTTGGAGTGCATTGGAGGTGTTTGTGAGAGAAATGAGCATTTTGTTGGATGTATAGCTTGCTGGTCTGAATTCCAGTTTGCTGGTTCTTTATATCAGACCAAGATATTTCCATTTCATGCTTAAATTCCTTGTTGTTTCTATTCATGACTGTAATTGGAGATATTATAGAAACATTGTATTGAAGTTGGAGAGGATTTCATTGATAAATCATTGTAAAAAGCATATTGTAATCGCTGGTTTCAGTAATATTGAATCAGCCTCTTTACTTTCAACAAGTTTCATTTTTGTACTCACTACTCCCACTGAATAAGTGGTCAAGTTTTAATATTTCAGTTTGCTTACTCCCGTTGAATAAGTGGTTGAGTTTTCAATTTAAATAATTGTAATAAATCTCCCCCATTGAATAAGTGGTAGAGCGGAATTTCATGGTGTGTTTAGTTATTTGCTAACAATCCCCTTACACCGAATGCTCTCACCTCGCCCACATCGAGATCTTGGTGATCAAATAAGTGGAGGGTTCCTTTCAGCCGGTTTTGATTATTGGGCTAACCTTAACGGGTGCTTGTTGTTGGTAAAAATTTCAAAAAAAACTAAGGGGAATATTTCACAGACCTAGCATAATTTTTTGATTTTAAATCTTTTTTGTTTGAAAATAATGTGTAGAATGTTTACATTAGCTAATTTATTTACTGATTTGAACACTTTTGTATTGATTTAAATCAAATTTAGAGAGATTTTTAGTGATTTGTGTATAATTTAGGTTTTCCTTAAAAAAAATTGTATTAAAAATCTAATATGTTGTACATTTCTTTTGTATGTGTAGGTCAAATACGCACTATAATGGCAAATAGAGAGGCTTCTGCTTTAGGTTCAACCTTAGGCTCTGCCCCATCGGTGCCCATGCCATCATGAATTGCGGGCACTCGTCCTACAGGAGCTAGAGACCCTACATGGAAGTATGTCGTGAGAGGACTAGTACCTAGATCGGTTGTTTGCATTAAATGTCAGAAGGTACATCATGGAAGCATAAATTGCCTCAAATACCATCTTACAAGCATTACTCATCGTGATGCCAAGCTTTGTCCTGCGGTCACAAAAGAGATAAAAAGGGAGATGAATGCCCTACTTGCAACTGTCGAAGAAGAAAATTACATAGGGAGAGGACAAAGGCAATCGTAGCAGCAAGCATAGCTGGTGGGCATGGTCATCAACAAGTGGAGATAGAGTCTCAATCAGATGAGGAGACAAATACTGACATTGTGGGCTCTCTTTGTGGTCCACGCATTCGTGGCACATTGGCCTCCAAGCCCCCCACTTCATCTACTTCAAGTAGAGCGCCAACGCCTACATCTTCACGCACACCACATAGTTTTTTTGTGCCAAGAAACACATCAGGAGCACAAACATCATCGGAGGCTACAGGGTGGAATAGAGAGGTGCATCAACATGCCGAAATGGCATGTGTAGTGCAGACTTTTGGTATTTCAATAACATCCCATTCAATGTGGCGAATAGTCCCTATTGGGACAATTTGGTTACTGCATTGATAGTTGTGGGAGAAGGCTACAAGGCACCTTCACACAAATACTTGAGTGGGAGGTTAGTCAATTTTAATTTATGCTAAATTTATGTTCTTTAATTTAAATTAATTTATGTTGAATTTAAGCTATTCTTTGTTTAAATATTTAAATTTTGTACTTATTTTACTTTGTACTTGTAGGTTGCTCACAAATGCAACCAAAAGGGTGGTGCAAGTAGTAGAAGATCAAATGAAAGAATGGAAGAAATATGGCTGCACCATTCTTTCCAATGGGTGGATGGATGAGAAAAACCGCACCATCCTTAATTTTTTGGTTTCTTCAAAAGGTGAAGTTGTGCTTTTGAAATCGGTGGATGCCTCCAACAAAATAAAAAATGCAAAAACATTGTGTACATTGTTGAAGGAAGTTGTCATGGAGGTGGGGATAGATAATGTGGTGCAAATCATCATGGATAATGCAACAGCATATGTGGCAGCTAGGAGATTGCTTGAGGATAGACATCCTGCAGTTTTTTAGTCACCTTGTGCAGCACATTGCCTTGACCTTCTTTTGGAGGACATAGCCAAACTTGATTGGGTGGCACCGATTGTAGATGATGCAAGGAGCATCACAAAATTTATATACAATCACCCTTGGGTTCTTAGTTTAACGAGAGATCATACACAAGGGAAAGAGTTGGTAAGATCGGGTGCCACAAGGTTTGCAACGATTTTCCTAATGTTGCAAAGCATATGGATTCTTTGACTGCTTTAAAACAAATGTTTGTGAGTCAAGCATGGCTAGACTCAACTTATGCAAGGAAGCCTGAAGGAGAGAGGGTTGCAAGAGTAGTCTTCGACAACCTATTTGCACAAAGAGCTACAAAGATCATGAAGGTAACTTCAAAGCTTTGAATATAAATTCAAGTTGAATATTTTTTATTTTAATTTAAGTCTTTCATTATAAATTTGTAACTTTAATCTTTTAGTATTTGTAATGTTGGTGTCGGAGCCCTAGGTTAGAGTTCTCCGCTTGGTAGATGGGGATCAAAACCCAATGGGATATAGTTATGAGGCCATAAATAGGGCCAAAGAGGCTATCAAGAGTTATTACACGGGGGACAGCCTCGAATTTGATCCCATATGGGAGATTGTTGATAGGAGGTGGAACAATCAACTCCACCAACCCATCCATGCAGCAGAGTACTTCCTCAACCCTAGTTTTCTCTTCTCAAACAACTTCTCTGATCCTAATGGAGAGGCTATGGAGGGTCTCATGACATGCATTTAGAGGATGGAACCCCAGGCCCCAGGTTGAGGTGAGAGACCTCATTGTCCAAGAGTTGGAACATTACAGGAAAGTAAGGGGTAGACTCTTTTATTCAAAGCTAGCTATTCAAGGAAGAACCACTCAGCCACTAGGTATAAAATTGGAAGTCTTTAAGTTTATTTCACATGCATCTTATAATTTGATAAAATGTGTTTTGACTTTGTTTTCTAACTCTTCAATTTTTATTTGTTTTTTTTTTTTTTTGGGCAGAGGTTTGATGGAAAGCTTGGGGTGGAAATACTCCACATCTCCAAAGAATTGCCCTCTGCATATTATGTTAGCCTTGTAGTGTATCCAACTGTGAGCGCAATTGGAGTTTGTTTGAGGCCATTCACATGAAGAAGAGGAACAAATTAGCTCAAAAGTGCCTCAATGACCTTGTCTTTGTGCAATACAACCTTTGGTTGCGCACAAAAAGAGTAGAGGACAAATCATTGGATCCTATTGATTTGGATGAGATGGATCCTTACAGTGATTGGACAAGGCGAGATGAGCAGCCTCTGGTGATTACCGCGGACGAGATTCTTGATTTCGAGAGACAGGAAATGGAGGATGTGGGTGCAACAAGAGATGCGGGGTTGGAGGACATTCATGAGGATGAGGAGTCATTGTTAGAGCCGGATACTTCCAGGATGGTGGTCAAGCCTCAGCCACAACCTTCCATGCCAACTGAGGAGCCACAGCATACTTGTAGGACTAAAGCATCTACCTCTTCCCTAGCTTTGAGTAAATTAGCGAAGAGGAAGGTGTAAAATGTTGTATTTAGTATTTACTTTTAGTTTTACTATTTTCATTTTCAGCTATCTATTGTAATTTGTATTAGACTATCAGGCTTTCAGCCATCAGGATTCCGCATGAGAATGCGATTTTGTAATCAATTTGCATTAAAGTCAATCAAATTTAATAGAAAACTCTTTTGTGCTCATTTATGGACTCATTGGATTCATCTTGTCATTGAATTTTGCAAAAAAAATGTGTTTATAATGAAATTTAAGCAATTTTTTCAAGTTGTCGAGTTTTTTGCCGAGATTTTTTAGAGTTTTTAGCTGAGTCGCAAATTTTGGGCTTGGCAAGTTTTTGTCAAGTCCGACTTTTCCAACCATGGGAATGTGTATTGTGATAAGCTAGAGTGAAAATCCAAATTTCAGGAGATGATAGAGGGCACAATATAGATCATAGAAGCATAAATCTGCAAAAAATCCCGATTAATCACGATTTTAAAAAAATCTGCAAGTTGGACGATTTTTTCCCCGATTTTTTGAAAAAATCGTTGACTTTTTGGTCAATGATTTTTTTCCGTTTCAAACTGCAAAATTGCCAAAAAAACGTGTTTAAAATTTGCAAAAAATGTGAATAAAATCGAGCTGATTTTCGCGCAAAAAAAACCATGAGACCATGGCTTGTTGCTTACTATTATGCTTTGATAGATTTTTTCCAAGCATCCATAGCATGTTTGAAAGCACCTGTTTTAGGCTTTTAGCCATTGCAGCAAGGCAATGAACTGTTTGATAAAATGCTTTGGTAGACACGTATGAAAAATGCGGTAGCATAGACAAGGCGGTGAACTACTTGAAAAAAATGTCTCAAAGAAATGTAGTCTCATGGTGATGGAATGCCATGACAAATGCCATGACAAGCAAATTGCTATGGATTGTCATGGCATTCCATCACCGTGAGACTGCATTTCTTTGAGGCATTTTTTCAAACAATTCACGCCTTGTCTATGTTATTGCTACTATTATGCTTTGGTAGATTTTTCCAAGCATCCATAGCTTGTTCGAAAAGCACTGTTTTAGGCTTTTAGCCATAGCATGAAAGCGTTGAACTGTTTGATAAAATGCTTTGGTAGACATGTATGAAAAATGTGGTAGCATAGAAAAGGCAGTGAACTATTTGAAAAATGCTTCAAAATGTGGTCTCATGGTGATGGAATGCCATACGAATGCCATGACAAGCAAATTGCTATGGATTGTCATGGCATTCCATCACCATGAGACCACATTTCTTTGAGGCATTTACAAAACAGTTCTGCCATGTCTATGCTATTGCTTACTATTATGCTTTGATAGATTTTTCCAATCATCCATAACTTGTTCAAAAGCACCTGTTTTAGGCTTTTAGCCATAGCAGCAAGGCAGTGAACTGTTTGATAAAATGCTTTGGTAGACATGTATGAAAAATGTGGTAGCATAGACAACTGTCACCATCTGATATTTATGCAGTTGTAGTATGTTTTGTGCAATGTAATCAGCGATATGAATATAACCAACAAAAATCTATTTTCTATAATTCATGGATTGAACTCTGTATTTTATTTGCTCTCAATGTCTGTATGCTATGGAAATGCCATTTTTAAAAAGTAGTTTCTGACTGTTTTTCTTCAATTTTTTGTTTTTTTTTGTAAATCTGATTTTTTCCTGATCTTTTCTCGATTTTTTCTCGATTTTTTCAAAAAATCCTGAACTTTTGGTTTGCTGATTTTTTCCCCAAACGATTAATGCTGCTATGATATAGATCATGAGATAAGGGACAACCCTAAAATATAGAACTTATAAAAAACCATAGAATCACAATCCCTACCAAAATACTCTCAACAAGTGAAAGAATTAAGTATTACTTGAAATGCAAAAACACACAAAAAGAAATGCATACACACAAGTAGAAAACCAAAAATTAGGTGGATACCAGTAGTTCCAAATAATTAAACAGCGCTTCAACATTATATGCTACAATACATCTATCAAAGATGACCACAATCACACAACTCTCAATACATAGCCTTGCACATAAGGTATGTAAAAATAAAATTGGAGGATTTAGTAAGTGCACATGCAAGTTACAAGTTGAAGATTCCAAAAAACATACATATGCGCTACTGGAAGCATTTCACAGGTTGCATACAAGCATTTAAAGTTATATATCAAAGAT
Source organism: Sequoia sempervirens (assembly GCA_007258455.2). Lineage (NCBI taxonomy): Eukaryota > Viridiplantae > Streptophyta > Pinopsida > Cupressales > Cupressaceae > Sequoia > Sequoia sempervirens. The sequence continues at coordinate 118,071 of VDFB02005586.1, read as the reverse complement.
TCTCAAAATAGTAGAACAAAAAGAAATTGACCTACAAAGATAAGCTGACTTAATAGCATTAGTTGGTGATTTACACACAAACAAAAGCAATGGTATCACCAGCAAATAAAGATGTAATCCCTTCCCAAATCTCCTTTTTATAAGAATATCTACTATTCTTGTTGTATCTTGCATCTTCTCCTTTTGTTGAAGCTATTACAAATGTGTTCCAAATGAGAAGATTCTAATAAATTCAGATTGGGATTTTATGGTTTCCATACTTTTTCTTACTGAGAATTTTATGTTATGGTTGTTCTCAAGACAATTATGGAGCACAAGTGTTGCCACTCTCAAGCATCAAGGATGGTCCCCAAGATACTTTTCGAACATGGGACGTCCCTCAAACATCCCTAGTTAATATACAACAGTCCAAGGACGTCTATCAAATATCACTTGCATTTTGAGGAGAGCCTGGGGACTTTTCATTCCCATTTCTCCATCCCCTATGTTTGGGGAGATCTGGGGACACTTTTCCAAAAACCAGAAAATGCCTCCCTGTAACAACACCCCCCTGATTGTTTTTAAAGTTTCTTATCCAGTTAGTTTCTCAATAAGTCCCAACAAGGGAATACCAAAGACTATAAAGTATAAACACTGTTATAAGTCTGATATGAGTTAACAAATAATAAACAGATGGTCATATAATTTGATGCAACAGTACATGGCTTACAAACTGTTGTTCATGTTTCATTGATTAATCAAATTTCACACAAAGACTCATTATGTAATTGGGAACAAGTGTAAACTTGATGAATAAATACCTCTTTATAGAATAATAGTAAATTACAGTCTTGATGTAGCTGGTTACAGAGGATATTTGTCTTTAAAATCGCCATATGCCGTCATACCAAACATCTAGAGTCTTCTTCACATCCATGGTAAGGTGTAGGAAACATGGATTATCACCCAGCTCTAAGGAAATCCCTGAAACTTGCTGTTACAAGTCTGCAGATGAACACTGTGCAATACCAAGCTGACAGAGAGGTAATTTTCAGCTATTTGCCTCAGCGATACCCCTACAAATTGACTTCCACATCAAGAACACAGTTTAAAATAACCATACCAGCTCCTCCTTTTTTCAGTGAACTATTCCAAGGTGGAAACAGGACTAATAACAAAAGGTCTTTGATGAGCTAAGGAGGCTACAGCAGGTCTGTAATTCTTTTTGCACTTCAAGACACTTTAAAATTTTAAATCTTCAAAGCCTACCTCCCGGTATTGCAGATGACACCTTCTGAACACTCAAAACAGCAAACAACTCACCCAGCTTACTAGAATAACATCTGAAATATCCAAACAGCATGCTCAGCAAGTCTGTTAGTCATTTTTAGCCACGCCCAGGTCTGCACTACTCCTCTGCATCCAAACTATACATCACAGCTATCATAAACCAACAACAATGAAATATCAATGTCAATTCGCCCTCAATACCAGATGTGTCCCTTGTGAATGCTGCTCAGACTGTACAAACTTCATGTCCAACTACCAGTGCACAGGGGCACATGGTACGGCTCACATTAAACTCTTTTAAAATCATAAATACAACCACAAAATGGGACGTATGACCTTAGAATGTTCCAGCACCGCTCAGCAAGCAAGAAACACCAAAAAATAAGGATGGCTTACCTCCAAGGGCCTCACGCCTAGCACCCAGCCACACTACCAAATGGTATGGCCTCCCTCATAATTAATTTACTTGCAAATTCAAACCTAAAATCTTCCTAACAATGGCGCCCAGTCTTGGGGAACACAATGAAATAGATTTCAAATAATTCCAAGCCCTACAACCCTTTTTTCAAGCATTTCATGAAAAGTATGGTTTCTCCTGGCATGTGTATGGCTTATTAACTGAAATATGGCATCATAAAATAAGTACTGCTTCACACATAGGCTACAGCTGATACTATCAGCTATCAATGGTAGACTGCAGCTAAATAAAAATAGATAGCACCTTATTTACTCTCTGCAGATAACCCCATATAAATCTCTGAAATTTGATTTTAACAAAGACTTAACAAATTTCGATAATCCAATCATTCAACACCTAGGCAACTTCTATGTGAAATTGCTCCAATGGAATCCAAGGGTTTTCGTCCCCAAATCCCATATCTTCAACACTCCTTCAATCCTTGGCTGTAATCGCAATAGCTTCCAAGCTTTTGTCCCTCCGGTAAGAAATCTAGCCACAGTCACAAATCTCCAAAACAGAAATTAACAATCTTGTGCATTATGCAAATGAGCTCACAAAACTCCTTTTATAACATTTTGTTGTACCCCAAAATTAAAAATTTTGTTACACTTAGACATTTTGAAGAAATGAATAAAAGTCTTGTTAAATCAGTCAAAAAGGTCAAAATTTGGGTGTGCATGTCTTGCATGAGGGGTTAAAACACAAAATTTTCAAAATCTGACAAAATGGGTCTGCTCAGAGCAGCTTAATCTACAAAACCCAGGTCTCAATTTTTCATCCCTACTTTATAGGAAAATTGCTATTTTTAGAAATTTTCAAAAATTAGTAACTTTTTCTGGGTTTTTCTGGGTTTCTTTGGAAATGGATACTAGCAAAACTTTCTAAAAATAGGAAGTTTTTAAAAATAGAAAGTTGGTCCGATAGGGTCCAAACTGATTTTGATTAGCTCAAAATACGTCCATATCAGGCTGGTGCAGTCAGAATTTCAAAATAATCAGTTTTTCCCTAGTGAGTCTATTCTGCTTTTTCAGAAGCATATCAGGAGCTCCGAGGTCGTTAATGGAGGACATTCAGCTGCCAGGCGTCAGATTCAACATTCAAAGCATTCGATAGAAGGCGAGTTGGTGAGCAAGCGCGAAGAACGAAGAGGAAGATGAAAATCTAAAAAAATTTCTAACATTGCCAGCCATGGGCGCCCCAAGAAAGAATAGGCGCCCATCTTTTTAGGGCACTAAATGATGAAATTAGGGTTTACACTTCCAACCAAAGATGCTCAGTTCTCTGTCAGCTCCGCAACGAATCCAGCATTGCAATCAACAGATCGTCCAGTCGCCTAGGATTTAGAGCCACACAAGAGAGATCCAAACTGAAGTCAAAATGAAAAGAAATGAAAATTATCAAAAATTGACCAAGTGTGGAGACTTTGGGCACCCCTGGTAAAGAAGGGCGCCCATCTTTTTGGAGCACCTAACTCAGCTTTTAGGGTTTGAAAATGTGTTTGATCTCTTCAGTATTCAGCCAGCTTCGCAACGCCTGTCTCCGCTAGATCATCCGATTGTCCAATCTCCAGCATATTTAAATCGAAGAGGAACGTACAGAATGAAAGTTTCAAACTTGAAGATGAAAATCAGATAAAATTGACTAAGTCTGGAAGGTTTGGGCGCCCCAGGAGAGAAGAGGCGCCCAAGATTTCAAGGGGCTAAACCGATGAATTCACAAAAGTGTCTCTAACGTAATTTCTTCACAGTTGATCCAACTTTCCAACAAGATATCCAGCACGTCAATCGGAGGTCGCAGTCGCCAGATATGAAGCACTAAATAGAGGATCTGATGAGAGCCAAGAATTGAGATTCAGAAGCATACAGAAAAAAGAGGAAAATAAACTAACTCTAGTGAGTTTGGGCGCCCCAGCTTGCCAGGGGCGCCCAAGCTTTTGAGGGCCTAAAATTCACTGTTTGGCGAAGTTCATCTCAGAAGACCCCTCCTAATATTTCATCAGCTACGTAACGAGCATAACTGGAAGTCAATCCGATGCCCGGAGCACCAAATTCGACGAGATCATCTGTAGAAGAGGAGTTAATGAAGAAGTTGAAGATCATAAAAATGGCTAACTCTGGACAAAATGGGCGCCCCTAGAAGGAAAAGGCTCCCATGAATTCGAAGGTCGAGATGAAGTTTTTAGTCAGAGGCGCCTCCAGAACAATCTTCTCAGAATCAGTCAGGCTCCGCGATGAATCCTTCAACTCGCTCGTCAGATCAATCTGCAATCCGGAAATCAGAGGCGAAGTAGGGGGTCAAAATGAAAAAAAGTTGAAAATATCAAAAATTGACTAACACTGCTTGAAGTGGGCGCCCCTAGTCAAAAAGGGCGCCCAACTTCTCATGCCTTAGTAAAATTTCCAAAGTTTTCAAGAAGTTTCAAAATTGCAAGAAGGAAGATGGCGTCCAAGTTCAATGAGCTGAGATTTTAGGGTTTTGGAAATAAAAGCAAAAGAAAGCAAAGCAAAAACAAAACCCTAAGTCTATTTAACACCTTTCTTTCATGTAATTTTCATTATTTTTGCAAGTAGCATTCAAAGGAGAAAGTTGGAGCAGCAAGTTTGAAGAAATTTCTCAAGATTCAAGAGCTTAGTTTGCTGGTTTTTCATCAAAATTTTCAGACCAGCAACTTAAACCCTTGTTTTTTCATGCTTTTTCATCCAGAAGATCAAGTTTTTCAAGGAGGAGGCCAAGGTTTTCAAATTTTCAGCCATCTGGGTCTTTTCACTTCGTTCTTTTGAAGAAATTTTCAAAAACTTCATCAAGTTGCAGCAGCTGCTTTTTATTTGCATGTCAGTGAAATCCTCAGTGTATTCAATTTTCAACCATATGGGTCCTCTCAAATCAGTCTTCTGAAGAAAACCCATATCACAACTTTTTCAAGAAAATTTCAAATCCTAGGGTTGCTGCTTTTTCGATCAGCCGTCAATGTTTTGCAAATCTAATCAACTGGGTCCATTTCTAATCATATTCTAAACAAAACCCAGGTGCCAGCTTTTTTCGTAAAAATTGAAGAAATTAGGGTTTGCTGCTTTTTCAGTCAAAATTCAAAATTTTCAAAAACGGACGATCTAGGTTGTCTTGCAACGAAATTCTAAGCAAAACCCATATTTTAGAAAAAAATTCAAAAAATTTGTCCGTTGGAGCAAGAAAATCAGCATTCTAAAAATAGTAAGTTGCTCAAAACTTGTCTGAACATAGGCGAGTTTACAGTCGTTCTTCAAGTTTTCCGAAATGGAATACACTCCCAATGTTTTCAAGACTAAATCAGCTCTATATCATGATTATATCAAAATAGCTGAGACAGACTTGCATCACATCAAGCCGGTGTTTGATTTACACGCTTTGGAGAGTGCAGGCAACACCTCAATCAGGAACCTGGGACACTTTGGACTCCTCGCAGCAGCGTCTATTCCTATATTAGTTCAGAGTCTTGAGTTCGTAATCACTTGCATCAAGCATTACAACCCGGCTACAAAGGAGATCCAATCAGTAGATGGAAGATTGATTTGCAGTCTAAAGCCTGATATGATCGAGAAGTGTTTTTCCATTCCCCCATGGCCTGAAAGCGTAACTCTCTCAAAGGGTGAATGTGAAAGGATATGGGGAATGCACAAAGATAAATATAGTAAGAAGATTGCACAGAGGTGGATGAAAAAAAAACATAAGACTTTGCCAAAGAACATCGGGCGAGGAGAGTTTAAGGATGAAATTGCTATCATTATCACCTTGCTCAACAGGGTAACTGGCTCAGAAGATGCCACCAAGTTTCAACCTTGGATGTTTTACGCCATACCCCACATCATGAAGAAAACCGAGTTCTATGATTGGCCTACCTTGATCAGTGATAGCCTACATCAGCAGATGACAGAATACTTCCAATTCCATGAGTTTCATATGGTGTCTTACGTAGTCTACCTGGTGGCCTATCAAGGTCAATTCAGAGGGATGAACACCGAGGGATCATTGAGTGTACAGCATATATATAACTACTATCCCCAGTTGGAATTCACGAAGTCCCTGCATCACTACAAGAGAGTGAACGAGGCTTTTCTAATGTACACAGTGCGGGACTTGGACAATGTATTACACGTCCGTATATCTTCAGTTGCCAGGGCAGCGATGGCGGAGTGGGCGGATTGGTTCATACAATTTCCTACTTTCACCTATCTCAGGGTCTATGGCTATTCAGGTGCCCCGCTTATGTTACCAAGGTACCCGTCAGACGAGGTCGTCTTCATGGAGTTCTTGAGGCAAGCACACGATGTCCACACAGTCTTGAGGAACAGAAGGAAACCCTCCCTCCATTTTCCATTAGGGCTGGGAATTTATACATGCAGGACTACCACAGATGCAAAGACAATGGGAGATGAGTTGGATAAACTCGGCCTCAAGTCTTACAGCGAGAGACAATCATTTGATCCTCATGGTGTCTACGCTGGCCGACTTGAGAAGAACTACGATCATATATTCACCCTTGAAGATTTTTGGGCTAATTGTACAAATGAGTTCGAGGTGCGGAGGCGTAGTTACAGCAGGCTTACTCTCCACCAGATGAAGGACTGTTTAAATGAAGACATAGAGGGGTTATCAGATGATGACGAGGATGTGCTTCTCCCGATGTATACTCAGAAGCGAATTGAAGATCAGCCCCTTTCACAGGTTAACTGGGCTAATAAAGAGTCACTCTCAGTTGAAGATAGGACAAGACAAGTCCTTGAGCATAGCAAGGTTTTCTTAATCCTTAAGAGGAAGAACTCCATTCCAGTAGCAGAGCCGCCAAGGACAATTCCCTCTTCTTCCAGAGCACAGTCAAAAGGAAAGGGTAAAAGTCAGTCTCAAGAAGGCATCAAAGGTAGTAGATCGAATAAAAATGTAAAAAGAAGGTTAGACTTCTCAGGCATAGTCATACAGGAGCAACCTACAGTTGTAACAGAAGCTCCTCCTGACGAGCCCGTACCTCAGAAAGAAGCAGAGGAGTCGCCTTCAACACATGTTACTATACCTTTGACAGAACCTTTACCGATTCACATTGACCTTGATATTGAAGATGACGAGGAAATTACAGTTGTACCTCCTAAGGAAGTTAGTAAAGATACTACCGTGTCTTGGCTTGAGAACTCCTTAGGAAGGGTAAGAAGAAGGCCTTCATATCAGGTTAGCGTTGATGATCTCGATAACATCTATCAAGAACCTCCTAAGAAGAAAGCAAAGAAGCAAGTTCACTTTGATAGGAATCCTGATAACGAGATAGTCATGGAGACTACATTGCCCCCAGAAGACAAGAACAGGGATGAGGTGAATATGGATGACTTCGTCATGGTCAAGGCTAATCTTGGTAGAAATACCAGACATGCAGATGTGATTCTTTTCAGAGTTGTGTCCGAAAACCTTCAGGAAAGAGTGCTTAAGGATGGAGAAGACAAGGCAGCCCTCAAGGCTGAAAATCAGCAACTTAGGCTTTATATTTCTAACCTTGTCCATAGTTCTTCACAAGCAACCCAGTTGCTTCCCCAGATCTTAGAGACACCAGCTGATCATCAGCAGTTAAGACAGCTGGTCATATGTGGGAAAGAAACTCAGGAGTGGATCGAGAGCTTCATTGTCAGAGGAAAGGAGGTCTTGGCACAGATGTTCCAATTTAGAGAAAGAGCTCATAAGCTACGTCAAGGTATCCAAGGGTTTGAACAAACACTGGCTGAAGTAAGACCAAGGCATGGGATCATCATTGCTGATTTAGACACAGCCTATGGTTCAGTAGTTTCAAAAGAACACAAGAGACAAATCCTTGCTTGGAGAGAGCGCCATGTTTTCAAAGTTAAAACCTATGAGAGGATATCCGAAGAATTTATCGCCTACAGACAAAGGGTGATTGAAGCTCTCCTTTTCATCAGAGAGTTTATCATAGAGATTCCTTCTCAGTATAGTCTTGAAGATGGTTCTTACGTCGGGCTTGAGGAAATGCAGGATCAATTCCAGAGTGTTGTTCGCAGTTGCAATCCAGTTGGCAGAAGGATAGGTCATATTTCGATGATGTCAGCAAAGTTTGAGAAAGCGGCCAATGAGGTCGAAGATTTCCTGAGATCCGTTGCAGATGTTGAAGATATTCTAGAAAAACAATGCTTTGCTATTGAAGGCATAGATGCACCGAACCGAGACACAGTTTCTAATTTTCTAGCGGATGTGATCAAGCTTTAAAGCAGCTTTCTTCTAGAAGCTTTCTTTCCCGCTTTCTTTCTATTCTTGGAATAATTTTTATCCATTCTTTGAGAAGAGAAAGAAGATAAAATGTAATAGTTGGCGTTTCCCGCTTTTTCTGCTTTCATAGGTGTTAGATGTTATCTTCTTTCTAGATTTAGTAATAAAGCTTGCTTGTTGAGCAAGCCCTAGATTGTGAAAGCAAGGAGATTTTAGGGTTCCCTACTCCTCTGCTTGTCTATAAATAAGAGCCTTTGCTCATTAGTTTCTTTAACCATGCTAGTGATAACAAAATGCTGAGCCTATTGTGCCTTCTATTTGTTATTCGAGTGTTGTTCAATTGTGTTGTGATAGCAAATTGTTGAGCCTCTTTAGCCAACAAGGAGTTAGTGTGATTGTTGTTTCTATTGTGTAAGAGCAAGATTGCAAGCCTCTTTAGCTGCAATTTTCTTGTTCAAGGCATGTTAGAAGTGAGTTTTGTTCCAGAAATTTGAGTAATAAAATCATGAGCCTCCTTTGCCTTGGTCCAAAATCTCAGATTTCCGTTATTTATGTTCTACTTTTATGATCTTGACTTCAACTTGCATTGAAGTGTGTAGATGTTTGTTGAAAGAGGGTTTATTGAAGTATTTTGTCAGAAATCAACCTCGTTCATTTCTAGTTTCTCTTGCTCTACTTATTACTTGAGAAGTTAGAAACGTCTTTAATTTAAGTTAGTCGTAGTTGAAGGTCTTAAAACAGAAAATCTCAGCTGCGGCGTTTGTGTTTAATAAACCTTGTGCTCTAAGCTGATCAAAAAGATAGGCAACTTAGTTCTTAGTTTACTTTCTTTCAACACCATCAGCAAGAGGGAGCTTCCCCTCCTAATTTGAAGAGTAGTTTATCTATGCATAGCTGTCCGTTTCAAATACGCATTCCAGAGGTGCGAATTTAAACGCCAACACATTTCTGGAAGCTTTTCTCAAACTATAAAATAAAATCACTTTATGAATTAAATAAGCCTTATTACTCCAAAAAGTGATTTATATTATTATTTAAATATTTCCAAGACCAAAAATCACTTTATCAATGTCCAACATTTAAAACTTCCAATTCTCATTCCAACGAGCTATTATACTAAGGTGCCCATTAAATTGTTTTAATAAAATTAGCGACCTTAGTAAAAGTAATTAAATTATGGCTCATTAATACATCCGAGTTGCAAAAACTACCGAAAGCATCGAAATTGGCATTAGACTACACTGGAGTTATACCGATGATGAATAATGAAAATTGGACTCGATCGGGTGACCTAATATAAATAGATGCGTTCTCCAAGAATCTTGGAGAACACACCAAAAGCTAGAAATAACTTCAGAAACTCTCATTTGAGTCCTCTAGATCATCTAAGCTCATTGGTAACATCAAATAACCCCTCTGATACGGCTGACACACATTGAGAAGGTCAGAGCCAACTGCAATGCAAGAGAACACAAAAATGGAGACATTACACTCCCCAAACAAAATTGGAAAAAATAAACTGGCCCAAGATGGCTAAGAAAAACATAAATTTTCTAATTGTTTCTCCTCAAGTGACTCTTCAACACCTTCAAACAACTTGGAAAAGGGCTCAAACAACCTACAAGATGTATTAGACTATTAATGTTCTAACAACCCCCTAAAGAAACCCTAAAATCAGGTTTAGATAGCCCTCATAAAAGATGAAAAAACATGCAAAATAGAGAAGGAAAATAATTTATTAAAATGACCAAGGGAAGTGAATGGAACTCAAAAGTATAACATGATATGATATAGAAGAATGAAATAAGAAGACCCCATGCTAGGAAAGTAACTAAAGAAAAAATACATAAGTGAAAGAATTGAAATAAAGCAACATAGGCTAAACCAAAAATGATTAGAACCCCTAAAACCAAAACATATAAGTGCAATTAAGTAAGGAACAGACCCCGGTGAAGTAATGAACCACAACACTAAGGATGACTAAAACATGTGAGAAAGAAAGTAAAACAACCTTGTCACGTGTCTCAATAAGACATGGGCTAGAAGAACCAGCGATATCATTTTTGGCTATTGCAAAATAAAAAATGCAAGACATGATAATGTCCATACTCCATACAAAATGAACAAGGCTAATGGAGCCCAACCAAAATATCCTAAGGTGAAGCAAGGTGCTCCCCTAAAACCTCTCCTAACATTGAAGATCGAGGAATGCCTATGACAGAGAAGAAATTGGAAATGTACCTCCCCCTACCTAGGTGACTCTAACTATAGGACTGAAGATCAAAAAACCTTTGATGTAGAAATGAAGTGGATCTACTACAACTGAATGAAAGTAAGCAGGTTGGGTGCCTTAGTGATGGTATGCAAAGATGACCAATGTCTCGCTAATATATCACTCTGGATGGGAATTGGCAACATTCAAGGAATGCTTAGTGACCATAATTGCTATGATGAAGGGCTAAAAGGAGTGATCAACACAATAGTTCTAAGGTTCATGTCTAAGATCCTACAAATGAAAGAGACAACCTCTCAAAATAAATAGAACCAAACATATTTAATCAAACTATTAAATATTATTTAATGCTAGACATAATGTTAGACTATTTATGGTAATGATGCAATAACATCACTTAGTTATGTCTCAAAAGTAACTTACAATTTAAGTTACAACTAACATGTAGCTTCCCCATTCAATAGTAAATGCAAGCCACATTCATTTGCATGTGCGTCATCCAATTCTCTCAAATTCCATACTCATTGTTCCAACATTTGGTACTAGAGTGAGGACACCCTAGGAGGGGTATGCTATGAATGAATGAATGAATGATTTTAATAACGTCCACGAGACCATCAACCTATGGGACCCAGAGTCTGATCTTTAACCATTTTCAGGTTCCTTTCAATGTTCGCTCTCCTATTATGAATCTTGATCAAGAAGCTAGCCATCTTAAGGAGCCTTGCCTCTTTAAAGAGCTCATTTAGATTATCCACCTTCAAGTTGCTCTCATAATGGATACAAATGTCTTCATAAGCCGCACACTCAAAGATAAAGTGACATTCAGTCTCAACCACCCCCTTGCTGCAGAAAATACAAGTTCTTTGCTCCCACTCTTCCTTGGGGACAGTCCACCTACCTGTCTCACATCTAAAATGATGAGACCCAGTCCTTAGCTGCGCAACGAGAAGCCTCGCCTTACCTTTAATTGGGACCCTTAGGTAGTCCTTTTCATCATGCTCCCACATGGGGTTGAACTCTTTGATATAATGTGCCTTTTTGCAACCAAGTTGCTTAGCCCACATAGCAGCTCTAAACTTTTCGAACACTAACTTTTTTATCTCCCCATTAGTATTAAGACATTCGTGTAACTTAATGTCCCACTTTCTCAACCAATTGCTATTTTGTTTCATCCAAGTCTTCTTCCTAAGGTTTAGCTCCTCTTCAACAACCATTTTCAGCCAGCGTTGCATATCCAATTTTTCAAATTTTGTTAAACAACTTATTAAGCGGATCACCGCTTATGCCTCCATCGGAAACATCCCAGCTTCAGCCAAAAGAATCTCGTAGGGAACCGAAGACTTGACTTTGATACTAGTAGTGATTAAGTGCTTTTGAATTCTTTCAACCTACCTCCACTTGTGGCTTAACATGCTACTTCCCCAAACTTCACAACCATAAAGGACAACTCGCGTAACCAACAAACCAAAAAGGGTTTTCTTGGTCTTCCAATCCCATAACTCTACTATCCAACACCTGTTTTGCATCAAGTAAGAAGCTCTCCAACCACCTTGAATCCTTTTCATTCTACATGTCTCCCAACTGAGCCTATTGTGAAAATCAGTACCCAAGTACTTGTATTCTTCCACCACCTCTAAAGAACTCCCCTCAATAATAAAATTAACCTATTTTTTCTTCCTTTTCAAAGAGAAAACCATAACTTTGGTTTTACCAGTGTTCACTTGCATCCCAACCTCTTGACAAAAGAGCTCAAGAGCCTTTAAATGTTCTCTTAAACCAAGGGCAATTTTAGCAATTAGAATAAGGTCATCCACATATAAAAGTAACTTCACCACATAACCAGCAAATTAAATGCCCTCCCCAGCAGTTTTGTTTAACCAATCTTCAAGCTTATCAATATGCAACCCAAACAAAGTGGGAGACAAGGGACATCTCTGTTTGACTCCTATGCAAAGCAAGAGGACACTTTGAAAAGGTGTGCTAAATCAGAGCAAGGATGCCCTTGGAAAGGGTATGCTAAATCAGAACAAGGAAGCCCTAAGAGAGGATATAGTGATTAAATCCATTTGGAAGGAGAAGAATTCATTTAAGAAATTGAGAGGAACTGCAAATTTCTGTTCACGGAAAAAGGAGAAATTGCTGTCCAAGGAGACAAATCGTTGTTTAAGGAAATTTTAAAAAACAGAAACTAGAAATCTGTATGAAACTCAAATTGTAAAGAAGAACATTAGCATGTACAGTCCAGATGAATGGTGAAGGCACTGCAAAACAGCATGTGCTTCGTGTGAACAATGTATGGCATGGATGAATAGTGGATGGTATGGTACAGATGAATGGTGATATCAGAAATTTCAGGTAATTTCTCTGATTTTTCAAATCTGTAAAATAAGCCCAATATTCTTTAAAAAAATTCAAAATCTGCATTATATCAGTTTACAACTTTACAGTTTATATTTCTGTCAATGTCTGGACATATTTTCCTTGAAGTTGAACCCCTCAGTCCATTGGATTCAGCAGTTCTGTGGAAGCCAGTTGGTAATTTCTAAGACAGCAAAGGGATTTCAGGGGCAACATTTACAGCCCTGACAACTGACTTGGACTCCTAGCAAGGTGGAACAGTGCATATGAACATGAACACGAGCAATGGTGGTTTGCAGATGAGGGACCTGGTTGGTTGGAACACCGTAACAACTAATCAGTGTTGGAAATATTATCATTGATGTCAAAGGGGCATGGATAGTTTTGTCATTGATGCTGAAGAATGCAAGGATAAAGAATTGCAAATTGTTGTTATTGATGTCAAACGAACTTGAAGGTCAAGAGAGATCATTGAGGAAGGAAGTGAATCGTCGTATGAAAATCAAGATCATTTGAATGTGTTTATGAGCAGCTCTCTATGAAGTTGCCGCCCTTACAAAGGGAAATAAAAATTTAATTTTATCTATTTCTAAGGGCCGACCCTTAGATTCCTAGCGCCCTTATGTGGTGACTTAAAAATTAAATTAAATTATTTTTATGAAGAGGCCAACCCCCTTATTGGAGCACCCCATGTTGGGGATTTAATTTTGAAAAATAAAAATAATAAAATACATTTTTGTAAGGGCTGACCCCTCTTGGATAAGGTATAAAACAAGGCAAAGTAGAGGTGTGAGATGTAAGTAAGCATTGAATATTATTTTGAATATTGAGCAGATTTAAAGCAGACCAAATGGGCAGAAAGTATGAAGAATATTTTCGATTCTTATTAAAGAACACATGCAGATCTATACGAGATATATGTGCAAGTTTATTCAAAGAACATAAGCAGATTTTATGAAGAGTTTATGATCAGATTTATGGAGGACCTTTTATCATATATATAAATTTTTTATGAGCAGATCTGAGTTTGCTACAGCAGACATTAAGGAAAAAATATATGTGAAGAAGTTGTGATTAGATTTGTAAGTGAAATTAGAGCAGATCTTAAGGCAGAATTGTAAAAGAAAGTATTGTATGATTTGAGAGAAATTTGTGAAGGAAAGTTGTTGCATCATCATCAAGAAGACTTGTGAAGGAAAGCGATTACATTATCTACACACCAAGTTGTGAAGGAGAGCACTTGTGTGATAACCGTTAGATCATCCAGAGGTGTGAAGAAAAATGCATCTATAATCAGATCTTTGTGAAGACAATATCATCCTTTGAAGAATTTGGAGGTTGGTGCCTATCAAAGAAGAGATTGGTGTCTCTTGCTCAGTTGGTGCACAAGTGTGGGGATTGGTTCCTACAAAAGAAGTAGGTTGGTTCCAACAAGAAGATATATATATAAGAAATAATTTTCCACGGTTTTCTCCCGCAAGGGTTTCCACATAAATCGTGTGTTTGTCCTGTGTTCTTAATTGCTAGATCTTGCATGTATGATTAAGTTTTGAAGAACTACTATTGAGGTTGATTAAGTTGTGAAAAGTAAAAGATTTTGTTATACTAATTCACACACACACACCCTCCCTGCACCCCCCCGTATAACTATGTGCTCATCAACTAGTGGGATTGGAATGAGACAATTTCAATTATGGGTGACAAGGGGAGCAAAACGTTTGTGTCAAGGAAGATGACAATGATGATGAAAATGATAATGAAGCTGAGATTGTGTTCACTATTGTTCCTAGTAGCGACCAAAAGTTATTCTAGTACCTTGCCCAAGGGTTTGATATGAGGGTTATAGATGATGTTGCTAGAATGCTAAATCCAATTGGATAAGTCAGCCAAACTAACTAAGGAGATTAAGATCTAAATGGTACATATGTGGCACCAAACTCTATAGATGGACAAGTTGAAGCAAGAGCTCACTATAATTTTCAAGAATATTGGAGACAAACAAACTTGGTCAATTGGCTTATATGAATTCAATTGCATAACTTAGGCATAGTCATCTAATGACTAAATGTAATGAGCCAAACTAGATCTGACTCAAAACCCCCATTTCTGTAACATCCCTCGCGAATGTTTGCCCCAAATTTCTCCAAGTTTTTCCCACAGAAGATTTAACAGATAAATTGCATGCAAACAGATTTCTATTTATCCAATAACTTGCAGCAAATTTCAATGTAAATCATATAATACCAGTTTAGAAATAAGATCTGAAATTGAATATGATTATTGCCTTCAAAATCATCAGTAGAATAACAACAGAAATTTCCAATTGTAGCCACAGAACTTACAATCAGATTGGATAACCAAAAGTTTGAATCTAAAGCACAAAGTGAGACATCTGAATGAAATCTCCAACAGACAATGGGTTTCTGTCCACTGCCTCCAAGCTCGAGGGTTTCCGTCCTCAAACCTACTAAAAGCCAAAGCTTCCCAAAATTTTCCAAGAGAAAATAATAACCAAGCATAAACCAAGCATCCCCATAAATGAGCCCTGTAGATCCTTTTATATGTTTCCTGGGAGAGCCCACACACTTTTCCAGCCAATGTGGGATAAAGATATATTTCCCACTTTACTTTTATTTTAGTGACTTTAAGATATAATGTTTTATTTGAGTCACTTTATAAAATTAAAGTGACTTTATTATTATAAAGTTACATTATAACTTTATACTAACATTTAATTATTTAAATAATTCCTTAGTCACTTTAAAATAAATAACTCCTGGAATAATTGTTCGTTTAATGAGCCATCAGAAGCAGGAGTTAACTCTGTCAGTTCCCCATGTGACCGGGTGCCAGTCTAAAAATAGTGACCCTGCAAAGTAACTTACTATAAATAGTAAGTACTCCTGTAATGTCCCCTTCCTAGGCAGTTCAAGTGTTTGAGGGGTTAGCCTATCATTCAGACCCTCGTAGGCTGACAGATGTGTTTAGAGGGTTGCTTTTGGTAGTTATCCTGAGTTTTGGGACATTACTCCATCAGTTGATTCAAGTTTAGGCCTTTGCAGAGTCTTACAGAGTGATATTCAGGCACTTACTATTTATAGTAAGTCAGGCCAACAGGGGTTACTATTTCTAGCAGGGCACCTGGCTCAGCTGGTCATCTCAGTTTCGACCCAGTTTGACAGTTTGATGAGCAAATGAGGAATAATGGAGCATTTAATAATAATTAAATGATTATTATTATGACTTTATATTATAAAGTCACTTTAAGTGAAATATTAAAGTTATTAATTATTTAAATGGCTTATTATAAAGTATTTTAATGACTTTATAATAAAAGAGGCGAAATGATTATTAAATGAGTATTTATTACTCATTAAAGTGGACGCCATTTATTGATTAATGTGCCTAAGTTCAAAAAGGGCGAATTTTATATTATTAAATGCATTTAAATTGCTTTTTTGAGGAGGTCGAACTTGTAAGAGAGATTATATATTTTCTCAAAGACAGAATAGAACTCATTATGATATGATTATTCAAATTTTGTCTTTTCTCTCTGAGAACATTTGGAGTTGGAGAAACAAGGGTTTCTGCAATCAAATTTTGGAGAACGTCAACTCTTCAGAATCAGACATACTGAGGTTGTGAAATACTAGTTGAAGCTTGTCCATCAGAGTGGCTTCATTCAGAAGTCATAACAGAGCATATTTGTGGAGTTTCAAATTGGGGTTTGGGTCGATTTCTCTCCAGAGGGGAATCTTTTCATTGGCCGTTATTTATCTAGCATCTGGCACACATTCCAAGGCTGTACGGATTTATTTATTGCTGGTTATTGGGCCGTACTTTTTCCAGCAACAAGGCCGTACTTTTTCCAGCAGCAAGGCCGTACTTCTCACAACAAGCAAAATGCCTTGCCTTTTTGCATTCTGACTTCACTAGTGTGGGCGCTTAGATCTCCAGAGGCATCTGCAATCATTCTTTGGTGGGGAAAGTCTGTGTTCTGGATTGGTCGTGCTATTTCATGCTTTCTACAGGCGGCTGCAATCAGAAATCAGGTTCTTTAAATAATACATATTGTTTTCCTTTTTATCTGCATGTTTCAGATTCAGTGTTGTAAACCTTCATTTGTCATAATACAATCATTTGCCTTCAGTCTAGAGATTATTTGCTTTAGAATTTTATATTCTGGTATTTTATATATGTTTTTCAAGCATTTATTGTCAAAATTGTAAATTTTAATGAACAGATTATATGCACAGAAATAAATTCAAATCAGACACAATAACACAGCAGATACCCTGGGAAAACCACCCTCTTGAGGGAGAAAAACCCAGCAACAAAGATCACTCTTATATATATAATTGGCAACAACAATTCTCTTTACAATGAGGCCAATTACAAGGCCAATCTTCAGCACCTAACACAGATGCAATCACTGATAGTAATCTGCACTAATTCTGCCCTTGAAAAGATTTGCAACCTGCTCTTAAGGAAATTCGCACTTGACTGAAATAAATCGAACTTGATGATAGCAAATGATAAGAGAACTCCTATATATACAATTTGAAGAGGCACCTCCTTCTATAAAGCAAGTCGGCCAAGTAATGAATATATATTTCTTACAAATAAATGTGTCCAATAAATGATAAGTCGTCCTCAAGATAATCGTGCCAATCATGAAGGAGGTCGGCCTTGGATGAGTCTTTATTTCTTTAACAAATCGTTGCCAATATATATAAATTAAATAGCCTTAAGGCTATCATTTAATTTATCACGCTGGAATATCAAATCTCGAAGCTGTTTATCATTAACACTCCCTCTCAGCTAGAGAGAATGCTTCCAGCTGCTCAAAACAAATCACCTCAACATGATGCCCATCACATTGGCTACAACCAGATGTGAAAAAGAAGAATATCACCTCATCTTGATATTAGATATCGCCTCAACACAATATCAACCATAATGGTTACAACCATACTATGGTAAGTACAAGTGTTCATCACTTGTGTGATGTTGTTACCTCAACATGACTTTCACCATGACTCTCTCAGAGGGTGAAACACAAGTACAACATATGTTATGAAGTCTCACACATGACATCCACCATGACTCAGCTCAGAGGGTGGAGACAAGGGCTTTCACCTCAAATTCTTCCGTCTCAGAGGAAAATGCATTAACAAGGGCTTGCACCTCAAATTCCTCCGTCTCAGAGGAAAATGCATTAAACAAAGCTCACTGATATTGAGACTCTTACTTAGTCAAGGCTAGATTCTCCACCATACCAAGCTTATCTCGGAAGTATACAAACTTTATCCTGGCGAGAGGCTTGGTGAGAATATCTGTCGTCTGCTCATCAGTGCTGATGTACCTCAACTGTACAGCCTTCCTCAGTACCATATCTCTGATATAGTGGTACTTGATCTCAACATGCTTGGTTCTGTCATGAAACACAGGATTGACAGAAAGCTTCACACAACTCTGATTATCACAATGAATGATAGTAGGCTCCATTGATTTTCCAAACAATCCTGCAAGGAGCTTACGAAGCCATACTGCTTCTCGAGTTGCCAAACAAGCTGCAATATACTCTGCTTCTGCTGTACTCAATGCTACAGATGATCAAGCTTCCCGCCACCGAAATCATAGCGTAACCCAAACTAAGCAAATAACCAAAGGTGCTCTCTTCCTCGACCAAGGATACAACCTCGCCTAATCGACCGTGAAAACCATGTAACTCCAAGTTCCAGATTCAAGAATTCCTCAACCCATATCCAACTATACCACTCTAAGTATCTTAGATATGTTTAGCTGCGCCAAGATGTATCCGTTCTCGATCACACATAAACCGCTAAGTGCACTCACAACATAACAGATATCTGGTCTAGTGTTAACTAGATACATCAAGGACCCAATCAGTTGTCTGTATAATGTAGGATCCACCAAGTCTGAACTAGCTGCAGCCTCCTTCAATTTATGAAGGTTGGTCTCCATAGGTGTAGACATGGATTTGCAATCCATCATACCAAATCTCTTAAGTATATCAATGGTGTAATTTCCTTGACTTAGAATCATCTCTATCCTGGTTTTAATTCTAATCCAAGGAAGTAATGCATGAGCCCAAGGTCCCCATCTCAAATTCAAGTCAACTCCTTCTTACACTCAAGAATCGTGATCTCTCTGGCAATGATCGATCGTCAACATATAAAACCAAAATTAATGCATCACCATTGATTACCTTTGAAGTGGAGATTTGAATCAGCATCATTCTTCAAGAAGCCCAAACTTGACAAAATTTCCATCAACTTTCGTACCATGCACGAGGAGCCTACTTAAGACCATACAAGGCCTTCTTCAATTTGCAAACATGTGACTCCTTCCCATGAACCTCAAATCCATCAGGTTGCTCTATATAAACCTCTTCCTCAATCACGCCATTGAGAAAGGCTGTCTTCACGTCCATTTGGTGAATATCTTCCATCCTCTAGATGCGGCAATAGCAATGATGGTTCTGACTGAAGTGTATCGAGCAACAGGAGCAAAAGTTTCTTCATAATCAACTCCCTCTTTCTGAGAAAACCCACGAGCCACAAATCTTGCTTTGTACTTCTCAATGCTTCCATCTGCAAGATGCTTAATCTTGAATAGCCATTTAGAAGATACCACAGACTTGCCCTCGGGTCTAGGGACAATATCCCAAACATCATTTTTAAGAATTGACTGATACTCCTCTGTCATAGCATCTCTCCAAACTTGATGACTACATGCTTCCTCAACAAAGGTAGGCTCAGATTCTATAATCTGACTCATCAAGGCAACATAACTAGAGAACTTATGTGGCCTTTTGTTTTCTCTGAATGTGCCTCTAGGAGCTGCAAAACTTTCAGCCTCTTGCATAGTACGCCTGGCCCATAAAGGTCTCTTTCTCCCAATAACAATGTCAATAGGCCCATCAGTAGGTTCCACGGGTTCAACAAGATCAATATCTTCTTTTGGTTCTGAAGTCTGAATCTCAGGAGTATGGTCAACTTCCATATCCTGAGGAGACTCTTCATTATCAATTTCCATATGAATCCCCTCGATCTTCAATGCAACATCTTCCCCTCGAATGTGACATCCCTATCGATTCCTATCATCTTCTCGACTGAATGTAAATTCTCAGAGGGCTTTGATGTCTCATCAGAATCTACAAATATTCCTTTCTGTTTAAGGCTCCAACTTGGTTCTCTTTTCCTTGGGAACATGAATATAGACAGGACATCCAAAGATCCTCAAGTGACTGACTTCAGGCTTCTTTCCTGTAAAGGCTTCTTCTGGAGTCATATTCTTCGAGATCTTATGAGGACTTTTGTTCTGAACATACACAGCTGTCCTGGAAGCTTTTGCCCATAGGAAGGTTTGCAAATCTTGATCATGGATCATGGCCTTCACTGCTTCCACGATTGTTCTGTTCTTTCTTTCTGCAACACCATTTTGTTGAGGATTATAGGGAACACAAAACTCCCTCTTAATCCCTGCATCAATACAAAAATTCTGAAAACTACCAGAGGTGTATTCTCCACCATTGTCAGATCTGAGGACCTTAATTCTTTTACCAGAAAGATTTTCTACCAATGCTTTAAACTCTTTAAACCTATCCAACACTTCCTCAGGCTCTTTAGTTTTCAAAAAGTAAATCCAAGTCTTCCTAGAGTGGCCATCAATAAAAAGAACATAATACAAGAATCCACTTGAAGACGAAACAGACATAGGACCACATAAATCAGAATGAATAAGATCTAAAATACACTTAGATCTATTTTCTCTACTATGAAAAGGGGCTTTTATATTCTTACCCAATGCAGCCCTTGCGGTACCTTGCTCTTGGTTGAACTTAGGAAGGCCGTCACCATCTTCTCCATGATAGGTAAGGCTCGGAAGTGTAAGTGAGCCAATCTCCGATGCCAAAGATTGCAAAGACTTGAAGAGTCATGAACCAAAGCTTGTAAAGAACGTGTGCAGACCTTGTAAAGGTTTTCATGTCTAACTCCAATTACTTGAGCATCCTTGAAGCTAGAGTTCTCCATCCACACTAGAACTTTGCCTTTGGAGAAGCAACTTGATATCCTTTATCTTCCAAAGCTGAAATAGAAATAAGATTGCGCTTGATTCCAGGAACATAAAGAACATTACCCAACTGAAGTGAGATGCCAGAATCCAAATGAAGTGTAGAGGTCCCAATTCCTTTCACGGAGTAGCTAGCATCATCTCCAATGATGACTTGTTCAGAAGACTCTTTTCCACCAAACTTGATAAGTGCTCCTTAAAGCCGGTGATGTGTCGTGAAGCACCACTGTCGATTATCCAAGTGTTGGTGTCGGAAGGTACACTGCTTGATAATGCCGAATAGAACAAATATTCACTTGAATCCTTTTGAGGAGAGGCATCATCAACATCCGCAACGGTGACCTGTTGCTTAGGTCTAGTTGGACAATACTTGGCGAAGTGCCCAAACTTGTCACACCTAAAACATTGAATCTTGGACATATCCCTCTTCTTCTTAAATGGAGGTGCATCATCATTTCCCTTGTCCCGATTCCTCTTGAAGAATCCTTTCCTTCCATCTTTTCCTTTCTTCTTTGATGCATGGGAGGCGAGAACATGAATGTCTTCATTCTTTGAACTTTGACCAACGCCTCTTGCCACCAACCTTGATTCTTCTTGAATGCAATCAGATCTTAGGCGATCAAACTTAGGCAATTTCGATCTTGCACTGATTCCCTGAATGTAAGATTCCCAAGACAAAGGTAGACCATTGAGAGCAAGCATAGTTAGGTCTTTGTCATCAACCATATGCCCTATTGTCGAGAGCTGATCTCTCAAATCTGCAATCCTCATAAAGTATGCAATCACTGATTCACCTTTCGCCATCTTCACATGATGAAGTTGTTGCTTCAGTGCAAGTGCCCGACTGGTATTGTTGATTTCGTACATCTCTTCCAATGTTTTGAACATATCTCTCGCTGTCTTCAACTTTGAGATGATAGGCACAATATGATCCTTGACAGAATCAACCAATATCTTCATTGCTTTAACATCCTTCTTCACCCATTGTAACTTCGCTTCTTCCTCCTCAGGTTCAGGAACGCTGGACTCTACGAACTCACCCAAGTCATTTTCACGCAAGGTAAGCATGATCCTAAACCTCCATGATGTGAAGTTGGATGCACCCTCGAGTCTATCCTCGATCTTCAAACCGTTCACCAGCTTGACTAATGTAGATAGATGAACAACTAGGGTATTGCTGATTAGAAATAATCTGATCACGATCCTCTCAAACCTGGCTCTGATACCATGTAAATTTTAATGAACAGATTATATGCACAGAAATAAATTCAAATCAAACACAATAACACAGCAGATACCCTAGGAAAACCCTCCTCTTGAGGGAGAAAAACCTAGCAACAAAGATCACTCTTATATATATAATTGGCAACAACAATTCTCTTTACAATGAGGCCAATTACAAGGCCAATCTTCAACACCTAACACATATGCAATGACAGATAGTAATCTGCACTAATTCTGCCCTTGAAAAGATTCGCAACCTACTCTTAAGGAAATTCGCACTTGACTGAAATAAATCGAACTTGATGATAGCAAATGATAAGAGAACTCCTATATATACAATTTGAAGAGGCACCTCCTTCTATAAAGCAAGTCGGCCAAGTAATGAATATATATTTCTTACAAATAAATGTGTCCAATAAATGATAAGTCGTCCTCAAGATAATTGCACCAATCATGAAGGAGGTCGGCCTTGGATGAGTCTTTATTTCTTTAACAAATCGTTGCCATATATATATAAATTAAATAGCCTTAAGGCTATCATTTAATTTATCACGCTGGAATATCAAATCTCGAAGCTGTTTATCATTAACAGAAAGGAGATCTTGGCATGGATGTTCCAGTTGAGAGAAAACGCTCATGAGCTACGCCAAGGTATCCAAGGGTTTGAACAAACACTGGCTGAAGTAAGACCAAGGCATGAGATTATTATTGCTGATTTAGATACAGCCTATGGTTCAGCAATTTCAAAAGAACACAAGAGACAAATCCTTGCTTGGAGAGAGCGTCATGTTTTCAAAGTTAAAACCTATGAGAGGATATCCGAGGAATTTATTGCCTACAGACAAAGGGTGATCGAAGCTCTTCTTTTCATCATGAGTTTGCCATAGAGATTCCTTCTCAATACAGTCTTGAAGATGGTTCCTACGTCGGGCTTGATGAAGTGCAAGTTCAATTTCAGAGTGTTGTTCGCAATTGCAATCCAGTTGGCGGAAGGATGAGTCATATTTCGATGATGTCAGCAAAGTTTGAGAAAGCGGCCAATTAGGTCGAAGATTTCCTGAGATCTATTGCAGATGCTGAAGATATTCTAGAAAAGCGGTGTTTTGCTATTGAGGGCATAGATGCACCGAACTGGGACACAATTTCTAATTTTCTAGTGGATGTGATCAAGCTTTAAAGCAGCTTTCTTCTAGAAGCTTTCTTCCCGCTTTCTTTCTATTCTTGGAATAATTCTTATCCATTCTTTGAGAAGAGAAAGAAGATAAAATGTAATAGTTGGCGTTTCCCGCTTTTTCTGCTTTCTTAGGTGTTAGATGTTATCTTCTTTCTAGATTTAGAAATAAAGCTTGCTTGCTGAGCAAGCCCTAGATTGTGAAAGCAAGGAGATTTTAGGGTTCCCTACTCCTCTGCTTGCTATAAATAAGAGTCTTTGCTCATTAGTTTTCTTTAACCATGCTAGTGATAACAAAACACTGAGCCTATTGTGCCTTCTATTTGTTACTCAAGTGTTGTTCAATTGTTGTATGATAGCCAATTGTTGAGTCTCTTTTAGCCAACAAGAAGTTATTGTAATTGCTGTTCGTATTGTGTAAGAACACGATTGCAAGCCTCTTTAGCTGCAATTTCTTGTTCCAGGCATGTTAGAAGTAAGTTTTGTTCCAGAAGTTTGAGTAATAAAATCATGAGCCTCCTTTGCCTTGATATAACATCTCAGATTTCCGTTATTTGTGTTCTACTTTTATGATCTTGATTTCAGCTTACATTGAAGTGTGTAGATGTTTGTTGAGAAAGAGTTAATTTAAGTATTTTGTCAGAAATCAACCTTGTTCATTTCTAGTTTCTCTTGCTTTGCGTATTACTTGAGAAGTTAGAAACATCTTTAGTTTAAGTTAGTCGTAGTTGAAAGTTCTTAAAGCGGAAAATCTCAGTTGCGGTGTTTGTGTTTAATAAACCTTGTGCTCTAAGCTGATAAAAAAGATAGGCAACTTAGTTCTTAGTTTACTTTCTTTCAACACCATCAGCAAGAGGGAGCTTCCCCTCCTAATTTGAAGAGCAGTTTATCTATGCATAGCTATCTGTTTCAAATACGCATTCCAGAGGTGCGAATTTAAACGCCAACAATCATCAATGCACAGAGGTCATCATTTATGAAGAATGGTCTTGCATATAATGAAAATCAGATGGCCAACATAGAAGATCACAAAGAGCCACCAAAGAAGGAAAATGAGGACAAGACAGAAAGCTATACAAATACTCTCAAAAGTCTTATCAACACAAAGAAAGAGAATCAAGTCCCACAGAAAACAAGCACTCCTCCAAAAGATAACAAGGACAAATTCAAAAATTCCTTTCCTCCAAGGCAGGCAAACATGACCAAGTTCCAAGATTCTTTCTTTTATTATTGATTTTTGTGTAATCACTTTGTCATAAAGCAATAGATAGTAGGGAAATTGCAAGAAATAACTTTGTTTGCAACAAGAATAAAAGTCCTTATGTATTTTCAATAGAAACTATAATTCATTTAATCCTTTAGTGGATTATAATGTTGTATGCTATAAGTGCAACAACTATGGACACATGGCACAATTTTATTAACATAATATTTAGTATGTATTTAATGGTCAAATCTTGTAACGTATTGTAGCTTTAGTTAGCTGCATTTAGATTAGTTTCTATTTTGATGTAATGTCCCCTTTTGGGAATGCCCAAAATTTCCTTGAAATCCTTAATTTCCAAATGACAAATG
The DNA here is from genome assembly GCA_007258455.2 of Sequoia sempervirens. Lineage (NCBI taxonomy): Eukaryota > Viridiplantae > Streptophyta > Pinopsida > Cupressales > Cupressaceae > Sequoia > Sequoia sempervirens. The sequence continues at coordinate 93,441 of VDFB02005586.1, read as the reverse complement.
AGTTAGCGAGTACTTTTCACCTAATTGAAACCTTGATTGAAGTCCGTTATTCCCAATCAATCTGGTCTTCACACTTAGAAGATATCGTTAGTGTATATCAATCACAAAGAATTGCCTGAAATATATATTTTACCCACAATATTTAATCCAATGGATTTATTCCTTTCCAATCTTTTTCAATTCCTTTTTCTTGAATATAGAGGTACTTCTATTTGCTGTTTTGTTTTCAAATTTCTTTCTCCTCCATGCTTGCTGCAATTTTATATTATATGCTATTTCTGATTGGCTAAGTATGCATCTTGATTGGCTGGAATTGGTCCAAACTATAAATCCTTTCACAATCCTCACAAATCTGATTCAATCAATAATCTCTTCCTTCTCAAATTCTGAATATTATCAATTCAATTTACTAGAACATATCCTTTACTTTTATCACACAAATATCTTCAATATAAATCTGATTTACTCTTCATATTTCTGCTCTTCCTTTTCCTTATCCTCAGAAAAATACTCATTGATTCCCCTCCTCCTTACCACACCACCTACTTTTTATATCTTTATGCCTCTATGAAAGAGACATCTCTTAGAAAAGATGATGACGTTTTAAACAATCATGTCTCCTCCTTATTACTAATTTCTACCTCTTTAAAACTAATCGCAGCCTTTAGGTAATTGCTGCTTTCTTTTGATTTTTCATTAATTACTTAACAATATTAATCGCTGCTTTTTTGGGGCTTCCTTCTTGGTTTTCAATGATCGCTTCCTTTACACATTCAATCGCTTCCATTTACCTTAATATATATTATCTTTACTTTTATTCTATTTTCATAGAGGCCAGCATAAATGAGTCGGCCAACATTTATATGATTTTCATGTATTAGTATTTAGATCTATATGTAATAATAATTTACTTATATTTATATTTATATTTATATATTATAATGGTTATACTATTTAGTGTTTATATTTTAGTATTTGTAATATTATACTTAATAATTATAATTATAATATTATCTTTGATAATTATAATTATATTGATATATTTCATTTATTCATTCATATTTTAATGCTTAGTTATTTTTCATATTTTGGTGTCCTATTTCGGGGACATGACATTTGATGTTTCCTTTTTCTTCCACCTTTGATCGTGGAATCTTTCCTCTTGCATTCTATTTAATGTAGCATTCACTACCTGTCAATACAATCAATTATTTGAAATCATCTCGTCTCAATTTGTTTCATGGTATCAGAGTAGTTAAAACAGGAAGAATTCGATTTTTGTCCTGGCATCGATTTTCTCTGTTTGGTTTTTGCACAAAAATCACTGCTAAATCAACTCCCCCCTCTGTCGATTCTTGTTTTTGGAAAACACGAGATCTCAAAAATTCCTTTCCTCCAAGGCGGGCAAACATGACCAAGTTCCAAGATTCTTTCTTTTATTATTGCTTTTTGTGTAATCACTTGGTCATAAAGCAATAGATTGTAGGGCAATTGCAAGAAATAACTTTGTTTGCAACAAGAATAAAAGTCCTTATGTATTTTCAATAGAAACTATAATTCATTTAATCCTTTAGTGGATTATAATTTTGTATGCTTGTTGGTTGGAAATTTTGTATTCTTGTGAAAGTATACAAAATTGTGATTTCAACCACAGCACGTGAGATTAAACTCTCCTAATTAAGGGAAGGCTCCCCCTTTAACTAAACAAAACTAAATGGGTAGGACAGCAATCGTTCCTCTTATTTCAGGAAAGATTATGTTCTTCTCTCTTCACAGAAAAGAAACAGTATATGTTGATAAAACTTATTACAGCAGCTATGCAGTGAAATCAAGAAAGAGGAAATAAAGTTTCCTGAAAGCGCAAAGACTTCCGTTACTTCCTCCGGGACGGGAAAACAACCAATAAGCGCAAAGTCTTGAGGAATGAGATCCTATCTACCCTTTTCAGAATGATTACTTAATGAAAATATACAACATAAAACAGCACAAAGTCTGTAACTACGAAGTATCTATTAACTATTTTAAATGAGAATTAATACGAGCACAAAGACTTGCAATTGTTCTCAATTTCTAATACTAACTATAAATTCAATCTTCACATTTACAGCACAAAGACTACAGATATTTAAATTGAATCTCTCTTCAGCAATATTCCACAATTCTCAAGTAGTCACAAAATGATGCTCCAAAATGACATAAGAACATAAAGGATGCAAAATGAGAATTCAGCACAAAGTCTGAAATTCTAACTTCTTGATATTACTTGAAAACTCACAATTGATAACTATAAAGCTCAAAGACTTTGAGTACAAAAATTCTGCAGAGGTTTCTTGCTTGCTAAAAAGATAAAAAACTACAAAGGACCCTCTCAAGTATTTATAGGAGAGAGGTCATGAGAAAAAGGTGGGAGGATCCCAACTAACTTGAGAAATTTACTTGTAATTGACTTATTCAAAATTACAAGTCCTATTGTAATTTGACTTGTAATTAGATTACATGTAATTACAATTTACAAAATTGCAAGTGAAAGAAACACTTGCGATTACAAAATCTGTTTTTACATGTAGTTTGTCGAAAACAAAAATGCATAAAGATAAAACATTTTATTCTATATCAATCCTAGCTTTGAAAGATTGAAATCTGCTGATAATTCCTTGCAACTCAGCTGGATCGGGGCCTAGTGTGTTCTTAGCAACTACAACAGTCTTCAAGATTACATCAAAATATCTTATTGTTGCTAGTCTATGCTCTTCATAAACAGTTTGCATTTTATCAAGGATCATTCGATGATTGACAAACTTGTGAATCGAATCCATGGTAAAATGTTCTGATTCCAGCTCTTGACGAAGATTTGCTGCCATCTCTGTAGTGACTATATCGGCTGCAAGTAATTCACCTTCATGATTCAAAACTGTGCAAGAGATTTTCTCAAAGCTAGAAAGGATGTCTTGCTGAACTTCATCATTCATTTCTAGAGTAGCCTGGATATCTTTGATGAGATCTTGAATAACCAAAGATTTGTTTGTCATAAGTTCTTCAAATTCTATGTATTTCTCTCTGTTTGGTAGGATTGAATTGCTGCATAGAATTTGTAGTTTGGTTTGATCCATCTCATGCCAGATTTTCAAATCTTTTTCAATTGAATCTAAACTTTGCTGGAAAGCTTCCAAAGTCTGATTTAACTTTATTTTTGCTATTCTGACATTGTTTAGAACTTGTAATGTCTTTTCAATCATTAGAATGCTTTGATCAATCAGCTGTGTTGCCCAAGAATCAACTGCTTTGGCCTTTTGCGCAATTTTTTCCAATTGCTTGACTGATTCTTCAGAAGTGAAAGAAGTTAATGGATTAACCTGCTCTGAAGAATTGGCAATTTTCTGAATAACTGAGATGAGCTGTGAATTTTCTTCTTTCAGCTTTTCCTTCTTTGCTAAAAGGTCATTGTAACTATGTGTTAGAACAGTTACAGAATTTTAAGCGTCTTGCATCATACCAGCATGTGTCTGCTTGCCTAAATCCACCCTTGTGAATTTATAATCAGAAACTTGCATCTCTTCTGGTGATTTGTTTGTAAGGGGTTCAGCTATCTCTGCATACTTCATTTTGTTGCTGTCCACAACTACCCGTGAAACGGTTTTAGCCTTCTTTGCAGCTTTTGGCTTTGATTTTTTCAACTGCTGGAAATCAAATACATCTGGAGAGATTGCTTGTTTCTTTCTCTTTAGAGTAACTGAACTCAACCATGGAGGAAGATCCAATGTGTCTGTATTTGAAACAACAATCGTATTTGAGACAGCAACAAATTCATTTTGAGTGACGGTTGTTATTCTTGGAGATGTCTCAGTTTGAATCGCAACAAAAGCTTGACTGGATGGCGCATTGTGATCAGCATTAGCCATGAAAGAATCGAAGCTTGCAGCAGATGTATCAATTTCTGGAAGTGTTATCTGTGATGCGTTTGGATACATTGGATTAGTATCAAATACATTCTCCAGATTATCATGTATATTTTCTACAGAAGCATTCACCGTTGATGAAGTTGATGTATGAAGAGCAACTTCAACAGGAGGAATGTAAACCGTTGAAAAGGAATCAATGTCGCTATCAAATTGAGACATAGGAGATAATACTGATACTGGAGCAGCATCAATATGAGGAGACATTATGCTTAGAGTAGTAGGAGATTGAAGAATTTCTCCTTCTTGCTGATCGGTGATATGGATCTGCGTCTCTTTAACCTCCTTCCCTTTTAATGTTGATTCCTCCAAAGGTTGTTCTACAGCACGGTTGACTCTTAGCTTAATCCTCGTTCCTGAAGAAGAAGCACCTTCCTTGGATTTATCTTTGACTTCTGATTTTAATCCAACAGGTCTAGCTGAATCATCTTCATTATTGACTCTGATTTTTATAGTCTTGACGCCTATACTCTTGAGCCAAGAGTTAGTATTAGCCAAGATTGACTAAAATCTGTTGAAGATAGAAACTGATTCTTTATTAGACCATTGTATTGCTGGAATAGGAGCATCAACAACTCTTTGCTCTTCATATTCTGGATCTAGAATCAACCCGTCATCAATTACTCCTTCTGGAATCAGGGTGAGATTAAAATCAATAACCTGTTCAACTGTAAGCCTGCAATAGTCCATTTTATAGATATCCTTCTCAGTTCGGAGATCCGCCCAAATATCTTCAAGGCGATGCACATGAGTGAAGGCTCTTTTTATCTTGTCTTTCATGCCTCTGTAATCAAAATCTGCCCTAGCTTTGAATCTTTTCATTTTAACCTCCTGAATCTCAGTTTCCATAGCTTTCGCCTTTGAAGTGCTTGTCAAGGAGTATCTCCCAATCTGTGAGGGTTTATGAGATGAGATACTGACTCCAGTTTTATGTTGCAAAGCTTGTCGTGCATGTACTGTCATCAACTGTCTTGCCAGCTCCATTAAAATGATCTTATCAGTAGGATACCTCGGTAGCATGTATGGCTGATCTTCAAAACAACCAACCCTCATATAGGTAAAAGTAGAAAACTGAAGAAAAAGGCAACCATATTCATTGACTTTTTTCCAAGCAGCATCTGACACTCTGTTGTTCTGCAAGTTCTTGTCAAAAAGGCACATGAAGTAGCCAAAGAAGGCATCTTGAACTCTTCTGTAATGAATCCTGCTAGGAATCAAAGGTAGCTGATCATAGTATTCCCAGACCGGAACAAGAGATCTATCTCCGATGGTAGAAAGACCTGGAAACTGCCTCAATGAAGCTGCTATATAAACTAGATAGGAATTCATATAGAAGGTGAGCATGGTAGGGACTTGTGCAAGCTGCTCACATATGCTATCACTGATTATTTCACCCCAAAAGATTGGGTGTTGTGCTTTTCTAATTACCACAATGAATTTGTACATCCATTTTTCAAAGACATTAGAGAATTTCAACCCCATAGTTCTACTCAAGAGAGTGATAATATCATTGATTTCTTCCTTGAAGTCTGATCGATACAGCTTGGGCAACCGAGACACACCAGCTGGACGCTTCAGAAGCCATTTAGTATTAATGTGTTGTTTACAATCTTCCTTCTTGTGCTCATAATGCTCTAAAGCACTTTTTATTGAAATATCTGAATACATGGGTGAGTCTGGAACTCTGAAAACCCTATGAATGGTTTCTGGATCAAGTCTTATGACTACATTCCCATCATCATCTTTAATGGTTCTGGATTCTCTATCAAAGTGTGTTGCGCACGCAAGAACGAACTCTGGATCTAGGGCAGCAACAGGATGGAAGCAACCAGATGAATATGGCTTTGAAACAGCAACTGCATATGATGAGAAGTTGATTTCTCAGCTCTCCCCAGAAACTCGGACATATCAACATGCCCAATCTCCGTGTCTCTGATTTCTTCAATGTTCAAGACAACGTGAGAAGGTGGAATCTCATTCTGGTATTTGTCGTATTTTTACTTCATCTTTTTGTTCGTTGGAGAAGAAGGTTCCTCCGTCATCGAACAAGAATCTGCAAGGCTGCGATGAAAGTTCCATAGGGTCAAAACATCATCAACGTTTACAGGCATAGACATGGTGAAGGCTCAAATTCAGAATGGTATTTGGCTGTTTGAGGGCAAGAAATGAGCATTTTAACTCATTTCGGGTTTTTGAGGGCTGATTGCAAGTGAAAAGAACATATACTTTTCATGTCAAATGAAAAAAGTTTGATTGCAACTTTGCAAAGTGCAAGTCATAACTTTAAAATTGTATTTGCAGTCAAGGACAAAAAGTCCGATTTTAAGGCTTTTTAAAGGTATTTCGGGATTTTGGAAGCCGACTGCAAGTGAATAGTGAATGTCGGGGTTTTGAAAAGACTTTGCAAGTGAAAGAGCATTTCGGGATTTTGGAAGGTCATTGCAAGTGAGAAAATAAACTTTAGACTTGCATTCTTCATTAAAATGTCCGACTTGTAATAGATAAGCAAAACCCCGATTTTACCATAAAAAGTGTCATTTCTTGTATTTCTTTTTCTATTTCAGAAAATGAAAATGGGGATGGAATGAAAAGTACGGATGGTATGAAAACGGAATGTATGGAGATGGAATGAAAACGAAATGGTTTGGAAAGTGAATGGAGTGAAAGCAAATAAAGGTTAAATGGAATGGAGAATAAAAGTTCACAGCTTGAGAAAAACAAAACGCTATTTGAAAAATGATAGAATATGAAAGGCGTATTCAGCTATTGAAAGATAATACATTTGTATGATGTTTAAATGAGGGTGTATACAAAATAAAGGGCGCATGGTATGAAGGGAAACGCGTTTTTTAGTAGCTGAATATGGATAAATGTATGACATTTTAGTATGGAGGTGAAAATAAGGTAACTGAAAACGTATTTTCAGTGAAGGCATATTTAATGAATGAAAATGCGTTTTGGAATGAAAACGCATTATTTAGAAGCCAACAATATATACCAATGATTACTAAAGTGGAGGCAATGGAGGGCGTATGGAATGAGGGAAGTCGAGTGAAAGGCGTATTTTAGTATGAAGGGCGTATGAAAGATAGAGAGAGTAAGTCAAAACGCGTTTTTATATATTTAAAAATGAAAGTAAAAAGACAAAAGGCAAATGACGTTTCAATATAACAGAAAAAACGTGTGAAAGAAAATAAAGAAAAACGCGTTTTGATGAAGTGAAAAACAAATGCGAAAGAGAAAAGAACAAAATGCATTCAGTAAAAACGTTTTAAGCATAGACATTTATTATAAAAACAAATATTTATAAAAACGTTTACAAGAACCTGAAAAAGAATACGCACCTGTAAATATTGATTGCAGTCAAAAAGAAGAGGAAGAAAACCTTAGGCGCGTCCACAAACTTCAGAAAAAGAAAGAGACTTGGATATTTACAGGTGAAAGCCCGATTTTAAAGCATATGGATTCATGAGATTTCCATGAAAAGAGGAAGAAAGGCGAAATAGGACTCGAATTGCTCAGATGAAGAATGGCGTTTGATTTTTACACGCCCTTTGCAAGTGACTTTAAATAATTTCGGGCCCTTTTGATCTAAATGCAAGTGATTTTGCAAAATCGGGTTTTTAAAATGCAATTACAAGTGCTTTTAAAAAGAATCGGGCTTTTTTTATCACTTAACAAGTAAGTTCGGACTTTTATCATGCTCTTGCAAGTGAAATCAAGTGAAAATCGGGCTTTTAAACTGTATTCGCAAGTCTCTTTATAAAATCGGACTTTTATAAGACAAAAGCAAACAAAATAAGGCAAATTGGACTTTTTCAATCACATAACAAGTTACTACAAAGGAAAAGAAAGTTTTTTAAAAAGCAACTTGTAATTAAGTTCAAAATCTCCTACTTGCAGTGATGTTATAAAAACCCGAATTTGACCAAAAACATACCGAAAATGACTCAGAATTTCACAAAAACAGACGAGAATGTATAAAAAGTAGTAACCCAAAGGACTATAAACTTAAAATTGAGATTTGTTGATCTTAGCACCTCGAAGTTCGTGCCATAGAGAAGAAAACCTTCAAATTTTATGCAAAATTTCGATTGGTTATCCCGATTTTTAACAAGTCAAAAATTAGGGACAACAATGCTATAAATGCAACAACTATGGACATACAGCACAATTTTGTAGAAGTGGATTTATGGAACCTCCTAAACAAAACAAGAAGGATACTATGGCTAAACAAAAGGAGGAAAATTCAGAAGTGTGGAAAAAGTAGGAGCAAGAAAAGGAGAGATCCATGCTTGTGCAAACTGCCCTTCATGCTCAAAATGAGGGAAATTAATGGTACATTGATAGTGGTTGCTCAAGCCACATGACAGAGACCAAGAGCAAATTCCTCACTTTGAAAGAAGTAAATGAAGGTACAATAAAATTTGGAGATAATGCTACAATAAGGATAACTGGGAAAGGTACTCTTAGCCTTGACAATGGAAAAACAAAAACTGAAAATGTTTTATATGTCGAAGGGTTGAAGCATTATCTTTTAAGTGCCAACCAAATGTGTGACCAAGGACCACACTCACTTTTCGTCTTGAAGGTTGTGAAATAAAATAAAAACAAGTACAGTAAAGCTAGTCATAGATGCAAGTAGAACTATGAACAATCTTTATATTCTCAGTGAAATCAAAGGAGAAAAATGCTACATGGGATAAGCAGATGAGAGTTGGTTATGGCACAGAAGAATGGAGCATATAAGCTTTATTAATCTAGTAAAAATCAGCACTAAGTAGGCTATGAGAGATATGCCAAAGATTGCAAAACCTTCAAATACTATCTGCAAACAGTGCCAACACGGAAAACCAACAAGTGTGAGTTTCAAATTGAAGGAGTATTCAACATCAAAAGCCTTGGAACTTATCCATGCAGACCTTTGTAGGCCAAAAAGAACAAAAATTTTGCATGGTGAGAGCTATTTTATGTTGCTAATTGATGATTATTCTAGGATGACATGGGTTACCTTTTTAAAAGATAAGTTTGAAGCATTTGAGGAGTTTAAGGCATTCAAAGCCTTAGTTGAAAATGAAACTGCTCTGAAAATCAAGTGCCAGAGATCACATAGAGGAGATGAGTTTACTTAAATGAATTTGAAGAATTTTGTGAAGATCATGGGATACAAAGACATCTTTCTGCTACAAGGACTCGACAACAAAATGGAGTTGTAGAAATAAAAAATAGAACTGTTCAAGAGATGGAAAGAAATATGTTAAACAGTGTTCCATGGGGATGCGTCCCCCCCCAAAATCTAGCTATCTCACTGACCCGGATGTTTTAGAGACTTGGGAACGGCTAAGAAACGTCCCCTCGCCGTCCCCCCACCACCACTGGGACTTGGGAGACTCTGAGGAAACAGCGGGTACTCTTGGACGTCTCCAAGATGTATCAGGGACTTCTAGCCGTCCCTCGAGCATCTCAGAGACACCTAGGAGTCCCCCACGCTAGGACATGCAAAAAAGCAATTTTTAAAAAAAATTCTTTTACTTTTCTAGGAATGTGAGCCTTGGGCCGAACCCTAAAGGCTTGTGGGACCCTTCTAAAAGCCTCTAAGCTAAACAAAACATTCTCATTCTTCATTTTTTTGCTCACATATGCCATTTGATGTTTTGCAACAACTAGGTGAAGAAGAGGAAAACCAGTGAGAAGAGTGAGGTGAAAGAGTGATGAGGAGTGTGGGGATGATTAGAGGCCTCCCTTCACTACATTTTTGCATTTTGTACTTATTTTGATATCAATGTATCATGCTACTCATTGTAATCATCTTTATGATATGATATTATGATGTGACACATTGACATGTCATATTTTCGATATAATAGAAATCTCAAATTCGACAATTTCATTTGTCAACTTCTAATATTTTATTTACTTTTAGTAATAGTATTCAAGTATTTTAAATGTTAGTATTTGCAATTTTGCTATTTTACTAATTTTCCAAAGTTTAATTTGAAATGTTATTCTTAAACATCTTTTTAAAACTAGTTATTCAAGTACCATATGTATATCAACACCGCCCCCTCGCCGCTATCCCCCCGCTGTCCCCAAACTTAGACCCTTTGTCCCCCCGTCCCTGAAACCCGTCCCTGACAGGCGACGCGTCCCCGTCAAGAAACTTCGTGGAACATTGATGTTAAATGAGTCTAGGTTATTAGACACATTTTGGTGAGAGGCAATTCATACAACAGTCTGCATTCTGAACAGAGGGCAAATTAGAGTCAACAATAGTAAAACACTTTATGAACTATGGAAGGGTAGACCTACAACAATTAAGTACTTCAAAGTTTTGGAGAGAAAATGCTATATAAGAAGAGATAATGAAGGTTTGGGAAAAATTGACTCTAGATCTGATGAGGGTATCTTCCTTGGTTACTCTTCAAGAAGCAAGGCCTATAGATGTTATAATAAAAGATTGCACAAAATTGTTAAAATTGCAAATGTAAGAGTGGATGAGGAAAGGCATCAAAAAGAAAAAGAACATGAAGTTGATTACTCAAAGGAAGCAAGTTGCAAGGAAGAGGAAGGAGAGGAAGAAGTTGAAAATGAAGTAATTGAACGAAAGGACACAAAGACACCATCCAAATTTGTCAAAAGGAATCATCCAAAAGATATAATTCTTGGCGATAAAGATACTAAAATTCAAACAAGAGGATGATTGGCTATTCCATCAGAACATGCAAACCTATCCCTGCTATCTAATATAGAACCTAAAAACTTTGTAGAAGCAAGCAAAGACAAGCATTGGGTTGGTGCTATAGAAGAGAGGCTAAATCAAATTGAAAAGAATGAGACTAGGGAACCTGTCCCAAGACCAAAAAACAAAAATGTGATTGGCACTAAATGGGTTTTCAAGAACAAGCTAAATGAAGATGGCCAAATCATGAGAAATAAAGCAAGGTTAGTATGCAAAGGGTATGCTCAAGTAGAAGGTATTGATTTTGAAGAAATTTTTTCCCTTGTTGCACAACTAAAGGCTATTAGAATGTTTTTGGCATTTGCTAGCTTTAAGAAGTTTAAAGTCTATTAGATGGATGTCAAGTTAGCCTTTCTAAATGGAAATTTAGAGGAAGAAGTATATATTGAACAACCAGAAGGGTTCCTCCTATTAGAAAATAAGGATTATGTGTGCAAACTGAAAAAGGCACTTTATGGGCTAAAACAAGCCCCCAAAGCATGGTATTCAAGACTTGACAAGTATCTTCAATAGCAAGGTTTTAAAAGGGGAATTGTTGACAACAATCATTACATCAAAATTGTTGACAGCAATCTTTACATCAAAATTGAAGGTGATGATCAATTGATTATTGTAGTTGATGTAGATGACATCATTTTTGGTGGTAGTAGTAACAAAATGTGTCGAGTTTTCCATGGACATGCAAAAGGAGTTTGAGATGTCCATGCTTGGTGAATTGTCATTCTTCCTTGGTTTATAAATTTCTCAATCCAATAAAGGCATATTCATCTCCCAAACCATGTATATCAAAGAGATGTTAAAGAAGTTCAGGATGGAGGATTGCAAACTAGTGAGTACACCCATGGTCACAAGATGCAAATTAAGTAAAGATGATGAATCCCCATAAGTAAATCAAATTCTATATAGGTCAATGATTGGGAGCCTATTATATGTAACAACTTCAAGGAATGATATTATGCAATCAATAGATATGGTGGCACAGTTTTAGGCAGCACCAAAAGATAACCATGTGCAGGCACTTAAAATAATATTTAAATATCTTAAGGGCACTTTGGATTTTGTTTTATGGTATCCAAGATGTGAAGATTTCACCTTAGTAGCTTATGTTGATGCAAACTAGGCTAGCAGTATTGACGACAAAAAGAGTACAAGCGGGAATGCATTCTTTCTTGGTAACAGTCTTGTATCTTGATTGAGTAAGAAACAGGCTTTTGTTTCTCTATCCACTGCAAAGGTTGAATACATAGCAATAGCATCTTGTTGCACTTGGGTTCTTTGGATGAAGCAAAATCTAAGGGACATTAAGGTAGAATACAATCATCCAATATCAATATTTTGTGATAACACAAGTGCCATCAATATTTCAAAGAATCTTGTCACGCACTCTAGAACAAAACATAGTCCACTCAAATATCACTTCTTAAGAGAGCAAGTGGCAGATCAACAGGTTAAGTTGGAGTATACTAGTACACAAGAACAAATAGCAGACATCTTCACAAAGCCCCAACCGAAAGAAACTTTTGAGTATCTTAGATAGAAGTTGGGGGTAATATCCTTTTCATCTAGTTACTAAGGAGATGCATTGTTCAAGGGGATCTCATCATTGCATTAACTTACAACTCCATGGATTTCTTTTCCATTGATGTCAAGAGGGATAAGTAGAGAAAGGGGAGCAACAGAGACAGGGGGAGTATTATGTTCTTACTGTTGCCCGATTTTCACCTACGGGCTCAATCAGGCAGGGGTCTATTTTTCAAGTATTCATAAGGGCCAAATGGATTAACTTTTCCCTCAGGTCGCCAAGACATCTCGGTCGCTATAAAGTTTTATATCTCTCTCCGCTTGGGATGTCTCGCCGACAGTTGTTCACCAGGGTGGCGTCGGGGGGAATGATTTGCTTCGGGATGATGTCTCTCCGACTACGTGTAGTCTCGCCAAAGGAGATCGCCTTCGCAATGAGGTCTGGCTGATAAATGGAGCTCTCGCCGAAAGGTTTTGGGCTCGCCGATGGTTGGTGGTCTCCCCGAAATGGTCCGAGCTCGCCGAGAGATGAAGGCTTCGGCGTGAAGTCTTGCTGACCCGTGGAGGGTCTCGCCGAATGGATATTTGGAATCGGTAAGACTCCTAGCCGCGGGGTTGTGTTCGGCATGATGTCTCGCCGAATGATGGTGGTCTCACCGAAGGAATCTGCATTCGGGGAGAGGTCCTGCCGACAGCGCGAGGTCTCGGCAAAATGAGATGGCCTCGAGGAAAGGTCTTGCCGAAGGGAGGGCGTCGGTGTAATGTTTTGAGCTTGGGTTGATGTCTTCCCGACCGGGTGGAGTCCTGCCGAAAGATGGAAGGCTCGGGGAGATGTCCTGCCAACCCGATGGGGTCTCGCCGAAGGTTTATGCCTTCGGTATGAAGTCTTCCCGACTGATGTTTGTCTTGCCGACAGCGATGGGTCTGCTACAGACTTCGGCAAGAACTCTTGCCGAATGCTGATGTCTGGGCGATGAAATGGCGATATCGGTATAACTCCTGCAGCTCGATATGAGGTCCCGCCGACAGTCCCAAGCTATGTCGACCATCCTGTGAGGTATACTCGCATCAAGGAGACACGATTAGTGTCTCACCGACATGCGATTTTGTTTGAAGGACCTTTGACCGCCTGGGAATCTTACATGGAGTGTGTTCGCCCAATCAGAGAGAACTAAAGGCAAACCATTGTCCATTTGACTGATTGACTATCCTTGTGAGGAAGATCAACAGAATGTAAGCAACATGGATCTGTTCTACGATCAAAAATGATGAATTGTTTGGTGGACAGAGGTGTTCGTCTGTAAGGATCTAAGTAGGATAAACCTGATGCTGCTTCTCGAGGAAGGTCAATTTGCAGAAAGGTCTAGAACAGAAGAAGAACAGAAAGATGAGACTGCAAGGACAGCTGGGATGTCGACTGGCAGGAGTGGATCGCCATTTATGATAGCACTCAGAAACATGCAAAGCAGCTCTGATGGAAGTTTGAGGGTGGACACGGAGGCCAGAAGTTAATGCGATTATTGCAAAAGATCAAGGAGGCCATTCCTGGAGCGACCCTTCACCGACATGGACAGCAGGGATACACATTTAATGCAGCATTAACTTCATTAAAAAGATCTAGGGGCAGATCTTTTTGGAGGCTGATATTTTAAAAAAAAACCCTAAAGGAGGGGCCAACACTTGAGGTTTTTTGGTTGTATATATGGCATTTTTGCCTCTTTGTAAAGGAGTTCTGGAGATGCTTTTCAGAAGTTTGTGACTTTGACAGTCCTTTCTCAAATTAGCACACTTTTGTAACTCATTTGGAGCATAATATACAGAATTTACCTTGGTCACTGTTGATGATTCAAATTACCATCTTGTTCTTGCAAAGTGTTGAGCATTTCAGGTTAATGATCAAGTTATTTTGTGAATTTCTTCTATTCCCTTATAACTTTATCTTTTGTTTTCATGCCTTCCTTTGCAAAAGTATCATTATACAAATCACAAACTGTGTTCACATAATCACACATGAATTCTAATCTGTGAAAATATTTTCCTTTCTTGAAAAAGTGTGTGACTCAAACCTGTTTGTGAAACATTAATGTAAGGCTTACAAAAATTTGATGTGTAATCTTATGTTCATTGTCAATTTTCAAGTGTAAATCAAAGTATTCCATTGCTCTTATCAGTTCAGTGTATCACCATAGGGTTTAGTTTTTTTTTATGCACTCCTCCCTTTTCCTTTACAGAATCAGTAGTTTAGGTGATACCAAAGGAAGTCGGCCTTATCCGGAGGTTCATTTCAACCTTAGGTGACCCACAGCCTTGAAATGATCCCATGTTTCTCTAGAAAGCTCAATTTTTATAACTTTGCATAGGGTGCATTTCTAGGAGATAACACTTACTACATTCACAAATTATTTTTTTGCAAGGTTGCCATCAATGACAAAGGGGGAGATTGTTGAAAATGTTGTCATTGATGATGAAAAATGTTGTCATTGACGTCAAGGAAGAAATCAGTCTACTGATGTCAAGAAAATCACTAATGAGAATTGCAAGTATGAAGGCCAAAGGCCACTATACCGCACCATTCCAAGGGAATATTTTATCCTATCAATGGCAGCAATGAAATCAAATAAAATTCATTTTTTAATGATGGTCCACCCGATCCTATGTTGGCGCCCTCTCCTTATAAAATAATAAATTAATTTAAATTTAATTACCATGGGCCAACCCCATCTTGGTGCCCAAAAATAAAGATACATAGAGGCACCTCCTTGAAAAAGAGATGGATTTTTAGCGAAGAGTTGCCTCCTTTCATGAAGTCCCCCTCTTTCAAAAGGTACAAATGAAGTTTGTGATTAGTGGTGAAGGAAGTGTGTGTGGAAAATAGAAGATATATCATACAAACACAAGCAGATTTATTGAGAATAAAATAAAAGAATATCATTCAAGGAATATTTTTGAAGGAGATTTATTCTCAAGAAGACAAGACTTTGTTGAGTTAGAAGTCGGTGCCTCTCAATAGAAGAGATTGGTGTATCTTGCTAAGTTGGTGCTTAGTGGTGGGGACTGGTGTCTTCAGTAGGTTGGTGCCTACAAATATTTTGTAAGAAGTACTTTATTTGTGGCTAGATTTGGACAATAGATCCAAGCAATCATTTTCTCTATGGTTTTCTCTTGAAAGGGTTTCCACATAAATCTTGTGTTCTTGTGCTCTTAATTGTTGATGTTGTGTGATTGATATTTTGTGATTAGTAATTTGAAAAAAGTAAAAGATTACCTTATACTGATTCACTCTGCCATCCTCCCCTCCGCCCCCCCTTCTCAATATAAGTGTGTGCTCATGAAAGGTTGGTGACAATTATAGGGATGTTGAATGTGAAATCACAAGTAGTGGCAAATGCTTCAGTTGTCAAAAAAATTTGGTCCATGCCATCCCATTTCATTTCAAACAAATGTTGAAAGATATATTGTTGATTCTCCATATGCCCCCCTTGGAGAACACAAACTATGAACCAACCTCCTTAACAAAAAGTACTCAAATGAATTTGTTGGGAGGACACAAGGAAAACCTATTATATGGATGGATGGACCAATATTCAACATCGACAACTCATCAATATCATAGTCCTATGTGCAGTTGGCTCTTCGTTTTCTTAAAGCTATTGATTGTTCAAAGTACCAAAAGGATGCAAACATTTAATTTTAGATTTTAAAGGACACCACAAAGGAGGTCAAGGCCTTAAATGTTGTATAGGTGGTCATCGATTCAACATGTCTATGTAAGTTAGTTGGCATGATGGTGGAGGGTGCTTACAAGCATGATTTTTGAACCTCACATTGTGCTCGTGTGTTGAACAACACATTGAAAGACATAGGGAAGATAGATTGGGTTAAAGAAGTGGTAGAAAAAGTGACAAATATACAAATGTTGATTTATAACAAGTACACCTCACTTGCTCTCTTCTGAACCTTTTCAAGAAAGGAATTCCTCAAACCTATGGAAACTATATGCAAACTACTTTATTTTGTTATAGAGGATGATTGAGATGCAAAAGCCTCTAAAGTTAATGATAGTTAATGTAGAGTGGGGTAGATGGGCAAAGACAAATACAACTAAAGAAAAAATGTAATGTCTCTTCACTGCCATGAACAATTGGTAGAGACCCTTAGCCTATTTAATTTTTGTAAGCTAATTGGGATGTAGCAAGAAAATAATTAATTAATTAAATTTTGTCTAAAACATTCCTTTTTCAAGCAACTTATATTTAGTTAATTATTTTATTGGATAGTTTACTAAAA
Source organism: Sequoia sempervirens (assembly GCA_007258455.2). Taxonomy (NCBI): domain Eukaryota; kingdom Viridiplantae; phylum Streptophyta; class Pinopsida; order Cupressales; family Cupressaceae; genus Sequoia; species Sequoia sempervirens. Next base: position 76,938 of record VDFB02005586.1, on the reverse strand, counting down.
AATGACTTAAATGGGGCCCAAAAGCAAAGTTTAATTAAAAAGAAATTTTATAAGTCACTTTTGGGGGTAAAATAAAATATAATATCTCAATTATGCATTCTTGGCATTTTTATTTTCAAATCTCAGCTTGAGAGTGAACAACTACTCATCTATTATGCCTTGGACAAAAATTCTTCGACAAAGATTGGTTTCAAAGATAGAAACTCTCCCAGCCAATTTGTGAGTGGATTCATCCAAGATTCACATGCATGTTGAATGTTAAAAAAATTGTGGAAATTTGTGCTGAACAACTTGAAATATATTTTCCACATCTTTGAATAATCATTTGCTAGCAAATTTCCTTTGATCAATTGTTGATAAGAAAGACCCAACAGTAAGCCATACCATCTTGTTAGTGGTTGCAATCTGCCCAAAACTAAGCCATACAAGTTCAAGGGAGGTGTTTGGAGAATTTGAGAATGGGCCACCATTTTATGGGGGAGTTTGGATGGTTCTAAACCCTATTCGCACTATTATTTGATGAGCATTGACTTCATATGCTAGGAACAACCTATTAGGGATTAGGAAAAAAGGTTAGATATGTATTTAATTTATTTCAGATCAAAACTAGATGAATGCAATCCCAAGTTTATCAAATGAGAATATTGTTGTAATAATTCGAACAATAGATATGTTGTCTTCATGAGTAGTTGTGTTGAGATAAATTCTAGTAGAATAGCTTTAATATTTTGTTATAGCTATGTGAATTGTGGTTAGATCAAAGTAAATTAATTTCTTGCATTTATTTAGTTTATGAGCATTTTGTCAAACATGTGTTAAAAATACAAAAAAATAGTTAGGGGTATTTCAAAAAAGTATGAAGCAAAAGATCCTTGATGATGATTGGTGATCCACAGTTACATAATAAATTTATGAATGATTTTATTATTAAATTATTAATTTATCAAAGTTTGTAACTTGTAAATTATTTTCATTTTTTGTAATTACATCCACTCTTTTTCATTTGAGTCTTATTCTTTTTTGAAATTTTTGTTTGTAGTTAAGTTTGCTCCATCTCATATGTTGTGCAAGTCATTAGATATATTGATATTGACTCTTCTAGTCTTGGAGAGATTTACACAAAATTTGACAACATGTTTAGGCAAATGAACCGAGCAATTCATAACAAAGATACTAATTTGAAATTATATGAGGAGCATATCAAGCCCATTGTGTTGCGGTAGTGAAACACTATGAATGCCCTACTTCATGTAGTAGCCTATGCTTTAAATTTCAAATAGTATGTAGCAAGGTTTGGGAAAAATGGCTCATAAAAACCCTTCAAAAGATGTATAGAATTGAGAAGGCAACTTTACTTCGAATGTAGTGGCCAGCGTTTGTCAATCTTCAAAATCCAACATTTAGCAAATTAAAGATGAGGACAACTAGAGCTACATCAGCTCAAACCAACCCTAATGGATGGTGGACATAGCATGGCAAGGATGTAATAGAATTGAGGGTACTTGCCACTCACTTTCTTTCATAAGTTGTCACTTCCTCTGTTGTAGAGAGGAATTGGTCCACATACAACTTCATGCAATCAGCCAAGAGGAACAGGTTTACCTCTTGACAAGCAAAGATGTTGGTGGTGGTGCATACAACCTTGCAACTTCAAGATTGACAAACTCCATCTGTATGGTAGGACAATGATCCCAAAGATACACACAAATAGATGAGACAAAGGACGGATTGGTTGAGGTTCCATTGGATGAGGAAATCCCTCATTTTGGTAGTGACTTGATTCAAACTTTGGTTTTGATATAGTGAAGATGAGGCAAAGGCATAGCGGTTGCAGATCTAGCTATCTACATCTTGCCATCTTGTAGTTGTAGACTTTTGGCTTTTTTAGTTTGTTGTATGTGTACATTGGCAATGAAAACTCAAATGATTAGATATTGAATTTTTTAATTTGTAAGCTAACTCATGCAAATACTCAATTCATCTGTAAGTTTTATAATATATTAATATGGTTATATAATGAATATGGTGAATGCATTATCATATAAACATTTGAACTTTTCTTATTTTTAAATTTTCCCTTTTTTTAATTGTCATCCCCTAAAAAAGGGTTCTTGTCCCTTGCTGTCCTAGAAATGTGTCCCCTCATTTCCTACCATCCCCATCTTGGAAACTTGGTGGAACATAGCTTATGTACCTTACTAGCTAAGGCCTGAAAATTGATTCCTAGTTGTAGGACACAACACTACTCTTCAAGACAATTACAATGAATGAATGAGAGATTTTAATGTTGTCCACGAGACCAAATAGTCTAAGGGACTGAGAACCACAACACTAAGAAATCTAAAAATTCTTTTCGATGTTGGATCTTCTACAATGAATTTTGACCACAAAATAGTAGACTTGTTGATCTTTTCTTCCTCAAATAGCTCGTGCAAGTTGTGAGCCTTTAAGTTGCCCTCATAGTAAGTACGGATATCCTCATAAGTTGTCCACTCCATGATAAAGTGTCATTTTGTCTCCACCACTCCTTTACTACAAAACATGCATATTCTATCCTCCCACACTTCCTTAGGTATAGTCCACCTTCCGGTCTCACACCTAAGATGATGCAATCCAGTCCTCAACTGAGCTATTAACAACCTTGCTTTTCCTTTAATAGCTACACCTAAATAAGCTTTTTCTTCGTGCTCCCAAGTTGGGTTGAACTCTTTGACATAGTGAGCTTTCTTCCACCCAATCTGCTTTGTCCACATGGCAGTTCTGAATATTTTGCGACATAATTTTTTATTTCCTCCTGGTGTTAGGACATGAAATATTCCACTTAATTTTTTTCCCAAAATTCGACACACAAACCAGCAACAAGTCACTGATTAGCATTAGCATCCAAATGCAAATCAGCGTGGAAGTAACTCTAACCAAGAATGTTCACCAAGATCCCAATGTGGGCGAGGTGATAGAATATGGTCAAAGGATCATTAGGAATAAACTGGACTGAAATTACAATTCATCTGCTAATGCAGGCATCCACAAATAGTGGGAATTCTCCACTTATTCAGTGGGTGAGATTATTACAATTATTAAAGGCAGCAAGCCAACCATTTAAATCCTCACTTCCACTTATTTTCGTGGGGGGAATACAGTCCTCACAACCACTTATTATCGTGGGGGGAAACAACATGAAATAAGATGATTATTTTAAAAAAACTCAACCACTCAATTGTGGGAGTATAAACAAATATAAATTGCAGCACCTAAATTATCAGTTGTTAGTACTACTAACAAGCTTTACAATAATGAAAATAAGTTGCAAAACTTAAAGATATGCTTCCTAAATCAATCAACAGTTAGAGTATCACTTCCTCTAACATTTACAATGTCATAAAGATATAGAATTGAAGCACAACCAGAAAAATACCAATAATTAAGAAGTCTGATCAGAAACAGCATAAACAGAAAATCAGACCAGCAACATGAAAACTCACAATAATGGACATAACTTTCCCGAATCAGCTTGGAATGCCTCCAAACCACAGCCAATCAACAGCTAGAGACTAGGCGCCCATGTTCCAAGAAGATTTTGAGCCAAAAACAACAAACAGTTGGCACAAAATTTGAGGCAAGCTCCAAATGGTACGGCCTCCTTGAAGAGGTCGACTTCCTTTAGAAAAATCAATGCTCAGTAATAAAATCTGAAAACTGGAAAGAAGGGTTGCCCCTCACAGAGATACAGCTCGGACGAATACCTAGAATGAAACAAAACTCTGTGACGAAGCTATGAACAGAAAATTGCTTCAGCCATGTCAAAACCAGCAACTCAGAAACAGGCTATACATCAGCAACCTGTTAGAATTATCAGAAAATGAAGCTCTATCTGCACCTCTGAATGAAGCACAGTCTCATATCTCCACCTAGGAAGCCATAGTTTCAAGCCTGAAGGATGGATTGAATTTGCTAAGCTTCCCCTTAGCCAGGTTTTGGATTCAGTCCAGCAGCATAACTTTGCTTTCCAAAACATAACATGATCAGCTCTTCACAAATCAGCAATATATAAGTTTCAATTGGCAAATGAAACACTTCAAATTCCAAGAAGTCGAATCACTTCAACTTCCAAAAGGGACGCTACCTTTAAGCATTTACTTTTTGAAATAATAAAATATTATTCAACTTCCCCTTTAGGCGTCCATTTCCATATTGCAACAATAAAGCATTTATTTAAATCATTAAATGCTCAACATGACCCCTTAATGTCCCCTCTTTAAAACAACATGAAGTTATTAAGCCTAGGCGTGGGTTACAACTGAAAAACATGAAATTGACTAAGTATAGAACTCAGTCCATGGAGATAACCAAAGCCAATGCCAATACTAAAACTGATGGTTAGCAAGATGACTTGAGCTGAACTGTCGATGATGCTACTGCCAAAATTAGACTTACTAAAAATAGCCGACTTGCTATATATAGTAAATTCACATCAAAACCAACAGAAAGCCAAATTGAACACTAAACTGCAAAGGATTGAACTGCTGCTAGATAGATACTACTAAAAGATAGACTTGCTAAAAATAGCAAACTGCTATAAATAGTAAGTCTGCACAACATCCTCTGAACGCCAATTGAGTAGTATCACGACTTACTATAAATAGTAAGTGCCCGAAAAGATTATCAAATTCAGATGCATAACACACCACCCTAGAGGTCCCTGAAAGACCTAAAGAACCCCAGAAACCTTTTGCAAGCAAACCCTCGAAAAAACATCTAAAAGAGGAAACCCTAATATTTTGCTTTAACTTAGCCTACGGATTTCCGGAAATAGGCTAAATCCAATTGAAGAGCATAGGACTAAAATGAGGACATTACAGTCCGCCCTTCCCAAAATTGCTTGTCCTCAAGCAATGCCACCACACTCCAAGGAAACAATTTGATCCTCACTATGCCAAGTAGGATCCCAGGGTCCCAAATCCATCTCCGTATAGACCCATCATGAGGACGCTGCACCACTCTGATCACAAAAACAGGACCAAAATCCCAAGACTGCACTACACTCCTTCCAAACACGTGGCTTAAACTGATTGTCCTGAAGGAACTGAAATCATCATCCTGCAGCATCTCATATCGTGTAAACTCTGAGGAGTCAAAAACAACAATCCCACAATCTGATACATTCCTGAGCAATAAGAGAAATAGTCTTCTCAACTCAAAGATATGCTCCTCATCATAACTCCTCATAACATCAAACAGAATCACATCAGCATATATGACTCTTCCAACACTTCTTGCAAAGAGAAGAGCAGCTCCTTGCAACAGATCCTCCATCACATCCTCAAAACTCCATGAAGATGTATAATGCCTTCTTTGGGAACATCATTAATTAATTCTTCTAATTGTCGATGAATCTCATCAAGTTTAGATAAAACTTGAATTTCCTTTCAAACAGTTAATGAACTTGGGCTGCACTTCTCATGAACAGGTTGAGATGATGTAGTGTTGTTTTGATGTACAAAGATGTCAAAAATCCTTTCAGCTGTACTCCTCAAATTATCACGCATCTGATGAACACTTTTCATCATCTCATCTATGGTGTCTCCCAATTCATTAGCTTTCCGCCTCGGCTTGGCTTCAAGCAAAGAGAACTCTGTTTTGTGGTCACTAGGAGAAGCTTCTTCCATATTGTTCTCAATGCAAGAATCAACATTTGTGAAGGAGTTTCTTACTTCAACCTTCTTAATTTTTTCTTGCTGCTCTATCCAGAATCCCCCTGAGTTTCGAAGGTGTAGAAGAATATCATCAGCTGATAATATGTCATCAACTAAAGACATATTTTCAGTTTCTATTGATTCTTCCCTTGTACCTTCATCTTGAGTCTCCTTAGCAATTGTCATTACACTGCACTCCTTTGTAGGGAACATGGGTACCTTACTAGACTGCAAGGCTTCTGCTGTCACAGTACATTTTTCTATGGAATGCTTGAATTCTTCATGTGCTTCAGAAACTGCTGGGGTCATCAAAAGTAGATGTTGTCTCATTGCAATCTTTTGTAGAATGCATGGACAAATGCCTTTCCGTTGATACCCCCTGAACTTCAACTACAAATTCAAAAGGATTCCAACTTGCATTCCCCTCTTCAACATCTGAAATCTCCTCTTTGTTCTCAACTGTTTTCATCAAAAGAGGCTTCAATTTATCTTCACATTTATGGAACAATCCCTTGATTAATATTTCAGCAATAGGAGAAATCTGCTCATCTTGCTCATATGCGTCCAAAAGAAGAGATTGGACATTTTGAGGAATGTCTTCAACTTCATTAATTGTCAGAACAAGGATATTTTTGACAGCAACAAATACATCCTCCTCTTGCTTACTCCAAGTTGAATTGAAGAGATAGTGGAACAAATGATATATCTGATCTTGCATGTCCAATTCTATTAGCAGCAAACTTGTTCTAAGCATAGAGAATGTCTTTAAAATGGTAGATCTTCTTGGGAAGAGACTGCTTCCTGATTCATCTAAAGCCTGGAAACTTTCAACAATCAAGTGTAACGCTTTCTTCATGGTGTCATCATCATACAACATCATGGGTGCCAGTATCCTCATCATTTCACTGAGATAAGACGTAACCAACAACTTAACCTCTCCATCAGGATGACTCAGCCAATAGGGCTGATTCAAAAAGATTACCATAGGTGCTAACGCAAGTTGCATCTCCTCAGAAGGTGATTGCTTCACTTGTCTCAAACACTGTTCTAGCAAATGAAGAATGTTCTCTTCATGTTCCCTTGACTGAAATTTTTTGTCAAGTCTTTTTCCAGCCATATAGAGAGTCTCTTCCAACTTCATCTCTTCTTCATTAGCCATGCCAACTTCAAACTAAACTCAAAATCTGCCCACAAGCTTAACAACTATTGATTTTTATTCGCGGTAATCAACACACCTGCGCAAAGAATTATCCTACTTCTTCACAAGAATTACTGCTGGAGCAAAATGAGTTTCTTGATTCCTCAAAGCCTCTGAAAAATTATCAATCTTAGGCCATTGAAACTGAACTCTGGTGTAGAATTTGATTCCTTTGTCACTCATCTGTCAAAACATGAAGCACTGATCCACAGGATGGCAGGATCTTCTACTCTGATACCACTGAAATATTCCCCTTAATTTTTTTCCCAAAATTCAACACACAAACCAGCAACAAGTCACTGATTAGTGTTAGCATCCAAATGCAAATCAGCATGGAAGTAACTCTAACCAAGAATGTTCACCAAGATCCCAATGTGGGCGAGGTGATAGCATGTAATGTCCCCATTTTGGCCATACACTCTTCTTTGACTGATAGCCTATTTCCGGAAATCCGTACGTTGATCAGAAGTGAAATTAGGGTTTCCTTGCTTGGAGGTTTGTGGCATTTCTAGGTGTTTACTATTTATAGTAAATCCTATTTCTAGCAGTGTGCAATTGTCAGTCTTCAGGTCTTCATTTTCAGTTGGAGCAATTTTATGAGTTCAAGTTCTGGCTTCTAAAAGCTTTATTTTGGTGAATTTCCTAAATAAAGGCATTAATGTTATAATTTGCAGTTGACCCCTTGGCCTAGTAAATTAACTACAAGTTGTTCTTAAAAGGTGGACTTGAAGGGGGACGCCTTCATAAAAGGAAGAATTAAATATTTATTAATGTCTTTTATGCCTTGGAAAGTGAACGCCATTTTGAGAAGGATTTATATTTTGGAAATTTGAAAAGTTCCTCCAGTGGCTTTTGGCGTGCCTTGAAGGGAAGTTGATGAGTTTTATTCTTTTCTATAAAATTGAAGCTTGCTCCAGCATTTGGTATCCATGAACTTTGCTAATGTTATGCTATCGGAATGACAATTGAATTATTGCTTCGAGGAAAGCTTACCTCCAAGCCTCTTGTCCAATTTCGTGTTTGAAAGATAACACCTAGTTGGCCTTTTTGCTACTTCTCAAATCAGACTAGCAGATTGAGCTCAACAGTTGAAGATTTTGATGATATTTTCCAGTTTTGAAGTTGCCGATGCTGCCACAGCTGAAAGTCGATTTTGCATACAGCTTTGTCAGTGATTTTTGTTTCATTCTGGGTATTTTAGAATCTTATTTCTCTGCCTTGGCGACCCCTTCTACCAATTTGCAGATTTTATTTCAGAGTATTTGATTTTATCTTGCCAAATCGCCCTTCTCAAGGGTCGTACCATTCTTGGGAGCTTTGGAATTTGTGCAAGAATTATACACTGAGTTTTGAGGCTGTTTTGTGATATGAATATGGGTGCCTACCTCCTAGAAGGCTTCGACAAAAGACATCACTCGATTCCGAGGTATTTTGAATGAGTTATGAATATTTTAGTGGGTTCACAGTTGTTGGTTCTTCATTCCAGTTTGCTGATTTTTCTTATCAGACTTTAGAAGTTCAGATTTTTGATTCATTATCAGCAATTAGAGAGATAATTATTTGTATGGGATCATACAATACTCATGTGCTTTGAAGCTATTGTAATTTACATGTAATTTGCAGCTCTCTTTCTTATTTGTAACACTATAAACAGTAGTACTGTTCCACTCCCTATTTGCTGCAATTTATTTCTCATTTCTCACATTAAGTACCCCTAGATGGTTTACCGCCAGTGTGGATAATTGAATTTGTATCTCTCTTGTACCCACTCTCAAGTGGTGAATCCCCACTCTTAAGTGGATGCCCGCCGCAGCGGATGAATTAGATAGTTAAATCTTCATGGCTGGTTATCCGCCTGAGTTTACTTCTTATTTGTAATAATTACTCCGTCATATGTTAGCACCTCGCTGAAATATACCGAGCCAAATTTTTTCGTTTTTCAATGATTCAGATTACAAATTACAAGCATGCACCCGTTAAGGTTAGATAGATAAACCGAAACGTGCAAGAAAGCAACCCTAACCAGAATGGCGCCGATGATGGCGAGCATTGGTCAGAGGATCTGAAACAAATTGCTTAAGTTGTAACTCTAACCAGGATGGCACCGCTGAGGGTGAGCATTGGTCAGAGGGTCTTCTAATCTATTTGCAGAAAGGAACTCAACGTCAAGTATGTGCTACCCAATCCGATGCGGAGTGAGGGGCGACCATATGACGGAGTAAATACAAAAGCAATGCTTGAAAGAAACTACTGAAACTGGAAAACTCTCAACACCCAGAATGTGCTTTCTAACCCAGAATGGGATAGTAGCTACCATAGGGCGGAGGTCAATTAAACAAACAACTGCTGGAAGTAAAAGACTAATACAATCTGATAAAGCAAAGATCTATAATGCGGTCAGTACTACTGCCAGCTTACAATTTAAGAAATGAGATCTTGCTATCAATAAAAATCAGCTTATAAGGGAATTACACAAGATTCAAAACTTATTGCGGAAGGTAAAGATCACAGAAACAGCAGATTAAAGATCCAACCTTATTCTTCCAGCTTAGGTAATCTTCCTTGATGTCTTCACGTGGCTCGAGAGAACTAGCAACACCAAACAATAAACGATATGCAGATTTATCCAATCTGCTGTGACAGTCCTGCACTTTTCAACGTATTAACAGCATCATAGGAAACCATGAAATGCTCGAAACTTTCTATATACTCCTCCAAAATGATAAATACCAATTGCCAAACTCAATTGAGATAGGGGCGCTCAAGAACAGATCATAAAACAGACCGGAGATGCAACTGTTTTTTTATACACGAATCCCAATGTACTGAAAAGTACGGCTACAGCTGAGAAGGGCGATTTGCTTTATAAAATCAGATTCTACAATGAAAAATCTACAAATTGACACACAATGGCGCCTAGACCAAAGGAAGATAAATAGCCAATACCCACATTGATATGCTTTGTCTTTTTTGATTTTTGAATGAAAACACAAATCTGCTAAGCTAATTCACTGAAAACAGAAAACTCTAATATGCCAAAACTGATCCTAAATGAAGGAATGCTGATTACAATGCACGAACTCTAAGTACTCACAAACTAGATTAAAATCATCACTAGTCGTTGTCTTACAAACGAGAAGAGATGCCCAAACTAGGAGGTCTTCATCCCTCGAAGCAATCCAGAATCAATCCGGCAGCATAACGGTGTATTTTCCAAGATAACCCAAATGATGCACAAGACTCCCTTTTTATAATTTCTGCTTGACTTCACGAAACCCTAGAATCTGTTTTTAGGTCAAAACCTTCATCTCCTCAAGAAGGCGTACTTTCTCTTTAAGGCATTAAGAATTGATATTTTAATTAAATATCATCTTTTGAAATATGCGCCCCTCAATCCTTTGTTTTGACTTAGGTAAATATTAAATCATTTCTTAATGAGGGCGCCACCCTCAAGGACCCACCTTTTAAACACAACATTAAGTCATTAAGTCTAAGCCAAGGGTCAACGTTTAATTATAATAATTAAAACGTGACTTTTTTAATTAAATGACTTAACTTCTCCTTTCGCAAAGGCCCTGAAGTCAAAACTGAGCAAAACAACTGACCCACTGAAGCAGGAAGTCAACCGAGCAGAACTCATCTGGAAAGCTGCTAAAAATAGAATTTACTAAAAATAGTAAATTCCAAAAGTGCTCTGAATGCTGAGACGAACATACCACTGCGAAGCCCTCTGAAAACCCAGAAGGAATCCGCCATTAAAACTGTCATCTCCGAACAATGACCTCCTCAAAATTAGGAAACCCTAATTTTAACTTCCGACTAGCCTCCGGGTTCCCAAGGAAAGGCTAACGGTCACTGAAAATGTCAGGCTTGAAAAGGGGACATTACAGTCCGCCCTCCCCAAGATTGCTTGTCCTCAAGCAATCGCAAACTAGGATGCTGCAATATTTCATCACTTTCCCAAGTTGCATCCTCCATAGGCAGATTCTTCCACTTTACCAAACATTCTCTGATAGTTCTATTCCTCAAGGAACGTTCTCTGACATCAAGTATCTCCTCGGGAACTAGAACCAAATGTCCTTCTTCATCCAACGGTGGCAACTGTGAAGAAGCAACTACATTGTGTCCAAGTGCCTTCTTGAGGCGAGACACGTGGAAGACGTTATGCACTCTGCTATCTGAAGGTAGCTCTAATTCATAAGCTACAGCCCCAACCTTTCTGATGACCCTAAATGGTCCATAGAAGCGAGGTTTGAGCTTCTCAGCTCCACTCTTCTTGAGAGTAGACTGTCTATAAGGTTGTAAACGGAGATAAACCATATCCCCAACCTCAAAAGAACGCTCTACCCGCCTCTGATCAGCATACAACTTCTGCTGATTCTGTGCAATCTGCAAATTATCCTTCAAGGATCTCATTATGTCTTGACTATGCTGCAACAAATCCTTGGCTAATGGTGCTTTGCTGTCACCAAACACCAAATCTGCAAAACTAGGTGCATCATACCCATATAGTGCCAAGAAAGGAGACATTTTGATTGACATATGGAAAGTAGAGTTGTAGCAGTACTCGCCTATATGCAGCCACTTAACCCAAGCTTTCTGTTGTTCTGACACATAGTTTCTCAAGTAGCCTTCCAGCCACTTGTTCACCACTTCTGTTTGCCCATCAGTTTGGGGGTGATAACTCGTGCTTGGAGTGAGCACAGTACCACTCATTCTGAAAACTTCCTGCCAAAAGGTACTTAGGAACTTGCTGTCCCTATCACTTACAATATTCTTTGGCAACCCATGCAGCCTAAACACTTCTCGAAAAAACAAATCTGCAACTTGGGCTGCAGAAAAAGTACTGGTAATGGCAAAGAAATGAGCAAACTTGGTTAATCTGTCAACTACCACGTAGATACAATCCTTCCCTTGGGCCTTGGGCAACCCAGTGATGAAATCCATTGAAATGCTTTCCCATTTTTGATTGGGAATTGGAAGTGGTTGCAGCAAACCGGCTGGCAATGTATGCTCATTTTTATTTGCTTGACAAACAGGACATTCCTGAATGTAGCGTTGAACCTCCCTCTTCAAACCTTTCCAAGAAAACCTTTCTCGGATCTGCCTATAGGTCTTGAAAAACCCTTGGTGACCAGCAACTGGAATGTCATGAAAATTCAAAAGAATCTTCTTCTTGAGCTTAGAATCAGCCACCAGAAAGATTCTTCCCTTATACTGAATCAATCCCTCAACCACCTGGTACTTTTCATCATGGAAAGTACCTTCCAGAATGCTGGTTGCAAACTGATTTTTTGCATAATCAGCAAGCAACATGTCTCTCCAATCTGCAGTAAGCTCACACAATGAGCTAAGATGAGGCCTTCTGGAGAGAGCATCGGCCACGACATTATTTTTTCCTTTGACATATTCAATGTCAAAGTCGTAAGCTTGAAGCTTACTCACCCATTTCTGTTGCCTCTCATTTAAATCCTTCTGGTGCATAAAATGCTTGAGGCTATTGTGGTCTGTTTTAACCACGAACTTATTCCCCACCAAGTACTGCCTGAACTTGGCTAATGCATGCATAATGGCAAGCATTTCTTTGTCATAAATCGAATAGGATCTTTCCACACCCCTCAATTTTCTGCTCTCAAACACGATAGGGTGTTTGTCTTGCATCAGGACAGCCCCCACTCCTTCACCTGATGCATCACATTGCAGCTCGAATGGCTTGGAGAAATCCGGAATAGCCAAGACTGGGCACGAGCTCATGATCTTCTTGAATTTATCAAAAACAATTTGAGCCTTTTCTGACCAAGCAAAGGCTCCCTTTTTGGTGAGATCAGTAAGGGGAGCAGCATTCTGTGAATACCCCTTTACGAATCTCCGATAAAAACCACACAGACCCAGAAAACCCTTCAACTGAGTCAAGCTCTCAGGAGGTGGCCAATCAACTACTGCTTTGATTTTTTCCGGATCCACCTTTACTCCCTCAGCACTGATTATGTGGCCAAGGTACAGTAACTCCACCATTCCAAATTCACATTTGGAAGCTTTAGCAAATAAGCTCTCAGATTCCATGATACTGAGCACTTCCTCCAAGTGCTTGAGGTGATCCTCCCACGTCTTGCTGTAGATCAGAATGTCATCAAAAAATATCAGCACAAACCTTCGTAACTGATTCTGGAAGACACGGTTCATGCAAGACTGAAAGGTTGCCGGAGCGTTAGTCAACCCAAATGGCATGACTAAGAATTCAAAATGGCCATAGTGACATCTGAAAGCTGTTTTTTCCACATCTGACCCCCTCATTCGTATCTGATGGTAACCCGACCTCAGATCAATCTTCGAAAAGAACTTAGCCCCATGTAGCTCATCAATGAGCTCATCTATTCTGGGAATGGGGTATCTATTCTTGATGGTGCTTTGGTTCAAAGCACGATAGTCCACGCACATGCGCATGGTACCATCCTTCTTTTTCACAAGAACCACTGCAGATGCAAAGGGGCTCTTGCTTGGGCGTATGAAACCCATCTCCAAAAGTTCTCGGATATTCTTCTCGATCTCATCCTTTTGCCTCTTCGGATACCGATATGGAGTTGTGATCACCGGTTTAGCTCCTTCCTTGAGCTCTATGATGTGTTCTGAACCTCGATCAGGAGGAGGTCCAGGAGGTAAATCAGCAAACACTTTACTCTTTTTGGTGAGTAAAGATTTGATATCAGGAGGATGCTCTACTTTAGTTTCAGCTGGACTCGCTGGAAGAATCATGCACTCAGCAGCCCACTCCACTTGATCATGACGTATCAACTTCGCCATCCTCTTGAATGATACAATCCGAGGGCCACCATTTGACATTCCTCTCAACACCACCTTCTTCCCATCGGATTGAAACTTCAACTCCATAGTTTGCAGATTTAGAGAGATCTCTCCGAGAGATCGCAGCCATTGAATGCCAAGGACAGCATCCGTATCTCCAATATTGACCACATAGAAGTCATCCTTGACTTCGTAATTGCCCAATTGCATTGACATGTTCGGAATCCTCTTGGTGCATGAGATGTGAAACCCATCCGCAACCATAACTCTGAACCCTTCAAAGTCTTCTGTTTGCAATCCTTTCTTTGCCACCACAACTTCGTCTATGAAGTTATGTGTTGCACCAGTGTCAATTAAAGCAACAATACGTTGCCCTTTGATCATCCCACGAACTTTAAAGGACTCATTCTTTTGGAAGCTCGAAAGTTGAGCTAATGTACCACCACTTTCTTTTTCACCTTCAGACTCTTCTGGAGTATTTTCTTCATCGCTGTCCTCAAAATCAGCTTGCTGATCAGAAAAATCAGAATTGCTTTCATCAGCTGTATAGAACTCAATTTGATGAATTTTAGCACCCTTTGGGCACACATGATCTTGGGACCATTTTTCCCAACAACGGAAACATAGCCCCTTCCTTCGGAGTTCATTGATAGTCTCTGGATCCAATCTTGAGCCATGAGGTTTCTGTGGTTTAAACTCCTTATGATGAGGCTTCTGATGAAACTTTTTCCCTCTATCCCCTTTGTGAAAAGCTGGTTTGGAATGGAACTTTGCTTTGGGAGCAGCCCACTCCATGTTTCTAGCCTTTTTCATTGCTTCTTGTAGGGACGGTGGATCAAAAGCTTTGATCCAACCCTTGATTGGCTCCATCAATCCTTCAGTGAATAGGATTACTAATCTTCTCTCTGTGATTCCAGTGACCATAACTGAAAGTCTTTGAAACTCAGCTATGTAGGCATCCACAGTGCCATATTGTCTCAACTGTGCCAACTCCCTAAAATGCACTTCTGGGTCCTTCTTCTCGAACCTCTCAATGAGTCTATTGGTGAACTCATCGTAGCTAGTGATAGACCCATGACCTAAGGTGACTAGGCCATGGTACCACCATTCATGCGCCACCCCATCTAGGTGTAGCGTAGCGAATCTAATCGCTTCTTCTTCAGCCATTGGCCTAAGTGCCAAATAGTTGTCTAGTTTTTGTAACCAAGCTCGAGCAGAATTATTATCGCTTCCATCAAAATGGGCAAGCGTAACCTTGTTGAGAGCTTGATTCCAATCTCCTTGTGCTGGGGTTCTTCTTTGATCATAGTTTCTCCCTTGGCCTCTATCCTTCCTTCTATACTCCATGTAATCATTGAAGGACATGTCAAGTTTTACTTCATCAGGAAGGGTGTCATACTCTGTACGGCCTATCCTCACCCTCTCCAAGGATGAAACATTTTCTTCGGGGTCAGGCTGTGGGATTGCTGGTGTCAAAAACGTGGGTTTGAATGGTCTAGCAGAAATGTAAGTGTTGCTCACTGCAGGTTGGGCAACATGACCATTGTGCGGGTTGGAAGCACTGTGCTCCCCGGTATGCCCTGAGTTGTGTTGTGGAATATTGGGACCCAATCTCCCCAACAGGAGAGAAAACATATCCATCATGGCATCCATCTTCTTATCGAGTCCTTGACCCAAATTGGCTAAATTGTCTATACCCTTCCCACTGTCACCTCTGTTGCCAGAACTTCTTTCATTATCCCCCATTTCTGTTTCTTGTGAAGGCTCCCAATTAGCCCTCAAAATCTCTGAAGCTGTTTGACCTTCTGGGGCTCGATGCAACTGTGACTGAACTGTGCCTCTCTTGTATACTCTTGCCAAATACCTCTGTTCTATGTCACTCATAGAAAGCTGATTTCACAGGATGGCAGGATGCGTGGCTCTGATACCACTGAAATATACCGAGCCAAATTTTTTCGTTTTTCAATGATTCAGATTACAAATTACAAGCATGCACCCGTTAAGGTTAGATAGATAAACCGAAACGTGCAAGAAAGCAACCCTAACCAGAATGGCGCCGATGATGGCGAGCATTGGTCAGAGGATCTGAAACAAATTGCTTAAGTTGTAACTCTAACCAGGATGGCACTGCTGAGGGTGAGCATTGGTCAGAGGGTCTTCTAATCTATTTGCAGAAAGGAACTCAACGTCAAGTATGTGCTACCCAATCCGATGCGGAGTGAGGGGCGACCATATGATGGAGTAAATACAAAAGCAATGCTTGAAAGAAACTACTGAAACTGGAAAACTCTCAACACCCAGAATGTGCTTTCTAACCCAGAATGGGATAGTAGCTACCATAGGGCGGAGGTCAATTAAACAAACAACTGCTGGAAGTAAAAGACTAATACAATCTGATAAAGAAAAGATCTATAATGCGGTCAGTACTACTGCCAGCTTACAATTTAAGAAATGAGATCTTGCTATCAATAAAAATCAGCTTATAAGGGAATTACACAAGATTCAAAACTTATTGCGGAAGGTAAAGATCACAGAAACAGCAGATTAAAGATCCAACCTTATTCTTCCAGCTTAGGTAATCTTCCTTGATGTCTTCACGTGGCTCGAGAGAACTAGCAACACCAAACAATAAACGATATGCAGATTTATCCAATCTGCTGTGACAGTCCTGCACTTTTCAACGTATTAACAGCATCATAGGAAACCATGAAATGCTCGAAACTTTCTATATACTCCTCCAAAATGATAAATACCAATTGCCAAACTCAATTGAGATAGGGGCGCTCAAGAACAGATCATAAAACAGACCGGAGATGCAACTGTTTTTTTTATACACGAATCCCAATGTACTGAAAAGTACGGCTACAGCTGAGAAGGGCGATTTGCTTTATAAAATCAGATTCTACAATGAAAAATCTACAAATTGACACACAATGGCGCCAAGACCAAAGGAAGGTAAATAGCCAATACCCACATTGATATGCTTTGTCTTTTTTTTGATTTTTGAATGAAAACACAAATCTGCTAAGCTAATTCACTGAAAACAGAAAACTCTAATATGCCAAAACTGATCCTAAATGAAGGAATGCTGATTACAATGCACGAACTCTAAGTACTCACAAACTAGATTAAAATCATCACTAGTCGTTGTCTTACAAACGAGAAGAGATGCCCAAACTAGGAGGTCTTCATCCCTCGAAGCAATCCAGAATCAATCCGGCAGCATAACGGTGTATTTTCCAAGATAACCCAAATGATGCACAAGACTCCCTTTTTATAATTTCTGCTTGACTTCACGAAACCCTAGAATCTGTTTTTAGGTCAAAACCTTCATCTCCTCAAGAAGGCGTACTTTCTCTTTAAGGCATTAAGAATTGATATTTTAATTAAATATCATCTTTTGAAATATGCGCCCCTCAATCCTTTGTTTTGACTTAGGTAAATATTAAATCATTTCTTAATGAGGGCGCCACCCTCAAGGACCCACCTTTTAAACACAACATTAAGTCATTAAGTCTAAGCCAAGGGTCAACGTTTAATTATAATAATTAAAACGTGACTTTTTTAATTAAATGACTTAACTTCTCCTTTCGCAAAGGCCCTGAAGTCAAAACTGAGCAAAACAACTGACCCACTGAAGCAGGAAGTCAACCGAGCAGAACTCATCTGGAAAGCTGCTAAAAATAGAATTTACTAAAAATAGTAAATTCCAAAAAGTGCTCTGAATGCTGAGACGAACATACCACTGCGAAGCCCTCTGAAAACCCAGAAGGAATCCGCCATTAAAACTGTCATCTCCAAACAATGACCTCCTCAAAATTAGGAAACCCTAATTTTAACTTCCGACTAGCCTCCGGGTTCCCAAGGAAAGGCTAACAGTCACTGAAAATGTCAGGCTTGAAAAGGGGACATTACACTCGCCCTCACTGGGATCTTGTGTGCACATTCTTGACGTTCAGTTGTTTTCAATTTATGTATCAAGTTGAATCCTAGGGATCCTCTGACCATATGCCCGCCCCTCTTCCTTAAGTGGTTTTAGGGTGCATTCTTCGTTAGAGTTGTTTTGATAGACTTTTTGACTACAGCTACGCTAATCAAGTTGGCCAAGTGCTGATTTGTGTTGTGCAATTCAACGAAAAATTTGGTTAGCATATTTCATAGCATATGGTCAGAGGATCATTAGGAATAAACTGAACTAAAATTACAATTCATCTGCTGATGCAGGCATCCACAAACAATGGGGATTCTCCACTTATTCAGTGGGTGAGATTATTACAATTATTAAAGGCGGAAAGCCAGCCATTTAAATCCTCACTTCCACTCATTTTCGTGGGGGGAATACAGTCCTCACAATCACTTATTATCGTGGGGGGAAACAACATGAAATAAGATGATTATTTTAAAAAAACTCAACCACTCAATTGTGGGAGTATAAACAAATATAAATTGCAGCACCTAAACTATCAGTTGTTAGTACTACTAACAAGCTTTACAATAATGAAAATAAGTTGCAAAACTTAAAGATATGCTTCCTAAATCAATCAACGGTTAGAGTATCACTTCCTCTAACATTGATAATGTCATAAAGATATAGAATTGAAGCACAACCAGAAAAATACCAATAATTAAGAAGTCTGATCAGAAACAGCATAAACAGAAAATCAGACCAGCAACATGAAAACTCACAATAATGGATGTAACTTTCCCGAATCAGCTCGAAATGCCTCCAAACTGCAGCCAATCAACAGCTAGAGACTAGGCGTCCATGTTCCAAGAAGATTTTGAGCCAAAAACAACAAACAACAGTTAGCACGAAATTCGAGGCAAGCTCCAAATGGTACAGCCTCCTTGAAGAGGTTGACTTCCTTTAGAAAAATCAATGCTTAGTAATAAAATCTGAAAACTGGAAAGAAGGGTCGCCCCTCACAGAGATACAGCTCGGACGAATACCCAGAATGAAACAAAACTCTAGGACGAAGCTATGAACAGAAAATTGCTTCAACCATGTCAAAACCAGCAACTCAAAAACAGGCTATACATCAGCAGCTTGTTAGAATTATCAGAAAATGAAGCTCTATCTACACCTCTGAATAAAGCACAGTCTCATATCTCCACCTAAGAAGCCATAGTTTCAGGCCTAAAGGATGGATTGAATTTGCTAAGCTTCCCCTTAGCCAGGTTCTGGATTCAATCCAGCAGCATAACTTTGCTTTCCAAAACATAACATGATCAGCTCTTCACAAATCAGCAATATATAAGTTTCAATTGGCAAATGAAACACTTCAAATTCCAAGAAGTTGAATCACTTCAACTTCCAAAAGGGACGCCACCTTTAAGCATTTACTTTTTGAAATAATAAAATATTATTCAACTTCCCGTTTAGGCGTCCATTTCCATATTGCAACAATAAAGCATTTATTTAAATCATTAAATGTTCAACATGACCCCTTAATGTCCCCTCTTTAAAACAACATGAAGTTATTAAGCCTAGGCGTGGGTTACAACTGAAAAACATGAAATTGACTAAGTATAGAACTCAGTCCATGGAGATAACCAAAGCCAATGCCAATATTGAAACTGATGGTTAGCAAGATGACTTGAGCTGAACTGTCAATGATGCTACTGCCAAAATTAGACTTACTAAAAATAGCCAACTTGCTATAAATAGTAAATTCACATCAAAACCAACAGAAAGCCAAATTGAACACTAAACTGCAAAGGATTGAACTGCTGCTAGATAGATACTGCTAAAAATAGCAAACTGCTATAAATAGTAAGTCTACACAACATCCTCTGAACGCCAATTGAGCAATATGACGACTTACTATAAATAGTAAGTTCCCGAAAAGATTATCAGATTCAGATGCATAACACACCACCCTAGAGGTCCCTAAAAGACCTAAAGAACCCCAGAAACCTTTTGCAAGCAAACCCTCGAAAAAACATCTGAAAGAGGAAACCCTAATTTTCTTCTTCAGCTTAGCCTACGGATTTCCGGAAATAGGCTAAATCCAATTGAAGAGCATAGGACTACAATGGGGACATTACAGGACACTCATGCAAATTGATGTCCCATTTGCTCGACCATTAGAACGTTGATTATCCATGTTTTCAACCTTCTTTAGATAGTTTAGCAGACAAGTTATAGTCGATGCCTCCAACAATAAGGATCCCGATTCAGCCAAGAGAACATCATAAGGGACCATGGTTTTGACTTGAGGTTGAAAGTGATTATATGCTTTTAGATTCTTTCTAATTGTCTTCATCTATGATTTGGCATGCTACTTCCCCACACTTCCTAGTCATAGAGAACTACCGATGTGACCATCAAACCAAAGAGGGTTTTCTTGGTTTTCCAATCCAAAAGTTCAGCCTTCCTACACCTATTTTGAAGTAAGAAAGAAGCTTTCCAACCCCCTTGTATCCTTTTTGTTCTACTAGTCTCCCAGGTGAGCTTATAGTGAAAATCAATCTTGAGGAATTTGTATTCTATAATGGTCACCCTTGATTTTTCTTTTTCTCTTTTTGTTGTGTTTATCGTTTTCAGAATAAGACAAAAGTTGCATAAAGGTTTTATGTTTGATTTCCATTTATTTTGAACTGAGTGCATACATTGAAATATTCATGAACATGCTAAGGAAATAAGGTTGCAAAACATCAACAATTAAACATTGCAACTCAACTACTAAAATCTGAAGTTTAACCATCATATTTCAGACCTGAAAATTTGACATCAGCAATAATTTTCACCATAGAAATGCACAGACCAGAATTACATGCTTGTTGCCTCAATACCCATAAAGTGGCGTTAATCCCAAGGTAGGTGACTAGCTCCAATAAATCACCAGCTCTCCAATAAATTTCAAACAGCATCTTGAAATGGACACCCAGCCAAGGAGAATCCAAAGAAACAATACCTAGATGTAATTTCTAAAGCACCACAACATTATACTCAGGTTTTCCCTTTCCAGTTGCTCAGAAAATGAAGTTTCAGACCTCTAGAAATTCGTATCAGACCTCAGAAAAGGCAGTAAACATCAACAAACTCTCACCAAAATCAAGAAATCCACACACCAACACCATAGTTCCAAACCCACATCAGAAAACTACAAAAATCTTCATTCTATCCACACCAAAATGCTCCAACAACAAGATAAAACACTGAAACTACGAAGCCAAAACACCAACCAGCTAGGATAGGTCTCTCACCACCGAAACTAGCAACGTGAGAAGAGGGTTTTCGTCCTCAACCAGCGGTTTCTGAATCCTAGAGAAATTCCAATAGAGTCTCCTTAAGTTGCCAAAATACCCATATGCAAATGAGCACTCAAACTCATATTTATAAAGTGAGGGAAGAATTTGGGCAACTTGCATTTGAACTTGAATATATTTCCCTCTCATTTCACTTTATGACATTACCCCAAGAGGGGCGTCCAACTTTTTCCCTCCAAAATTCCACTTTTGATTTTTAATTTAAAATTGGCATTAAGCCCAAACTAGGCGTCCCACCTTATAAGGCATAACATTAGCCTTTAAAAATGATAAATAAACCTCTTTTCTAGGCATCCACTTGAAATGCATGGCCCCTCTTTTAAAACAATGTTTTGCAACTAGGCCATGGGGTCTTTTTTATTTTATTTTATTCAAAATACCTCCCTTGGGCGTCTATGTGCAAAAGGAAACTATTTGTTGCCTTGTAAACCAACATTAAGTCATTACATTAGGCTCCAAGGTACTTTTTACATGACCCCCTGACCCCTTCACTTAAGTTAAATAAACTTTATTAAAATAACTTAAGTGAGAAATACAAATAATAATTAAATCGAACCTTAGCCATGCCAACGCCCAAACTGGAAATAGACACTGCTGAAATAGCCTTGGCCAACACCAGTTACCGAAAATAGACTTACTATTTATAGAAAGTGCTAAAAATAGTAAATACTCCAAATCACCAAACTGGCACAAAACATTAGAGTTCACCTGACAATTGCCACACACTACCCAAACAGGAAACCCTGCACTACACTGCTACCAAGACCAGTTACTAAATATACTACTTACTAAAAATAGTGAGTCAAAACCAAACTAGACCAAATGTGAACACCAAAAATGGGGACATTAAATATTCTTTCACTATTTCCAAAGGGCTACCTTCAAAAATAAAGTTATCTTGTTTCCTTTTCTTCTTTAGGGAAAAAATCACGACTTTGGTCTTGGTGGTGTTCACTTGCATTTCAACTTCTTGACAAAAGAGATCCAAGGCCTTCAAAAAGTTTACTCAAACCATGAGCAGTTTTTGAGATTAGGATAAGATCATTGGCATATAGTAGCAGCTTTACCACATAACTTGTCAACTGGATACCCCCCACCAGTTTCATTTAACCAATCTTCTAGTTTGTCAATGTATAACCCAAAAAGAGTGGGTGATAAAGGACAACCCTGTTTGACCCCAATGTCACTGCCAAAACATTCAGGCATTCCTTCACTTGTTCTGATTTTAGCTCTAACCTACTCATAAAGTCTATGCACTACAACTCTATACTCATTTGGTATACTTAATCCATCCATTCTATTCCACAATTTGTCTCTAGGCACCATATCAAAGGCTTTTTAAAATCAACAAAGCAACAAAAAGCTTCCTCACCTTGAGTGTCCCATATTTTTTCAATCAGGTGTCTAAGAGTGATGCAGTGGTCAATGGTAGAGTATTTGGGCCTATAGCCAACTTGCCCTTTTGCTCTTTTTCCTTCTTTTTCCGCCCAACTACTTATTCTACATTCTAACATGCTCCCAAAAAGCTTGCCAAGGATAGGATTGACCATAATAGTGCAGTACTTAGATGGGTTATTGATATCACCACTTTTGTAGAGAGGGATGACGACACTAGTTGTCCACTCTGTCGGAAAGCCATCACAAGTGACATCATTGAACATCCTTTTGATGTGGGGAGTAAGGTGTCATGTCCCTGAGCTAGTAACATTGAAATAAGTGATATTGGGCAACGAGTAAGTAAAATAAATACTTAAAATACAGATATAAATCATTACTACCTAATATTATTATTATTATTATTATAATGACCATCAATCACATTACAATTATAATTATCCAAAAGATAATATTATAATTGTAAATTATAAATCAAGTAACCATTTAAGTATCACAAATAAATATTAATTTAAAATTAAATAATGACATGTTACTAATTATAATAATAAATAATATCCAAACATGATAGCCGATAAATAATAAAATAAAATGATCTTATAGATGTGTAAAGATATTCTGACATGGGAATAATATCCATCGTCTTTTTATTTGCGGGACCTACTTGCTTGCTAGGATGATTCCTTAAGCCGCACATATGGAGACCAATATCGAGCTATATCAAGGTAAAATAGAAGGCACTCCGTGTATCAGATAATCAAAGAGTATCGAGGTCAGTATCATCCGTTTAGGCAATGCCGCCACCAGTCCATGGGACATCAATAGTCGTATGTTCGGAGATAAATATTTTGGGGCTTATCTAAAGATCACCAACGATGCCAAACACCTCTACTCAATATCATGTATCGGGGATTCCTGGAAATTTGAGTAGCCACCACCCTCTTTGTCTTCTCCTAAGAATTGTAATATCTATCATCCATCATTTCCATTGCTATTCATGAATATTAAATGCCACGCAATGGAGAGGAGATCCTATGGTTGACGTAGAGTCTACAGTCTAGACAAAGCAACGAACATAATAAAAGAGGAGAGATTAATATAGGCGCTAATTAATAAAGATCTCTTAACTAAAAGTCATGTCCCGAGATGTGTCTCTTCTTGTTAAGTCATAGAGATATAAAAGGATAACAAGTAGGGAGACATCCTCAAAGGGGATGATCATGGAGAATGGAGAGAAATAAGAAAGATTAAGAATACCTGTGAGGATAGCAGCCGACAACAGAAGGATAGAGATAGGTCATCAATGTGCTGAGGATTGAATACCTTTTAAGGGTAGAGCACTCTTAAGGAGTGAAGTAATCTCTAACACCGGCTATGTAATAATAGGATGATACCCGATACACAGCCAAGAATCATACCACCTAAGTTAAAAGATTTATTTCACAAACAGCAATTGTATTAGCCATTGTACAATTCACCTTCATATGCATATATTGATAGAAGATCAAGGACATCGATTAGCCCATTCCCCAGCTTCAGAACCATTTATTATTGCGCATTACACATCAGGGATTATATCAGATAATTGCTTATCTACATAAACATAATCTTGACTCTTAATATATTAATCTAGAAGACTAAAGCCAAAACTTTAAGATAAATCGGAAGAGGGACATTACACAGACCAAGTGAAGTAATTCACTTAGCATTTAATATTTAGCATCTCCTAGTTACTAAACTTAATAACCTTATAGCAATAGATTGTCCAAACATGGTTGATGCAACTTGTTATCTTTATTTGTAAATTTGACTACCATATCTCAAGTTGAACATCTGAACCCCACATACAAATATACAAATAAACATCAGCCAAAGAACCGATAGTTAAGGATTGTTGCAACTCTGAATTAGTTAGTATTGCTTGTTGTATTATTCAATTCTTGTCTCTCTAGTAAATATATATTCATGATGCAATTTACATATCTATAGAAGGAAATATTGAAAGTACTGACAATTGACAGATATATATGGTTTTCCACTGATTCAAAATTGAATTAGATGATTGCTTATTAATTACCTGATTATGAATAATTATTGTCATGATGAGAAATGACTAGATTTGATATCCACTTATTGGGAGGTAGGGTGTGAGGGAAGTGGTGCCCAAAAACCCCACTTAAGGTTCCACCCCTAGGACCCAAGGCAGGGATGTGCCATGGAGGGGTGGCAAGTCCACTTAAGGTTCCGCTAGTCCCAAGGCAAGGGTTGGGCGATGGAGGGGTGGGGGTCCCACCTAAGATTCCGCTGCGGCCATGGAGGGGTGGTAGGCCTAGACTACTTCGCGCTCCCCCGATTGTCCCCAATAGGGTAAGTGTCTTCTGAGGTGAGGACGTGGGTAGAGAAAGCAGGTACAAGTGGTTCCACTAAGCACGCCACTCCAAGGGTGGAATTGTCTTGATGGACGTTCAGCTCGGGGCCAAGGGGTGGGTTGTCCTGACAAGATTCTTGTGTCGTTGGGCTTAGATGGATAGCTTCGGGCAGATCTACCCATGCCACTCCTCATCTGTCTTCATTATTGCTTTTGTGATTATGATTATATTTTGGATATCTAGATATTAATGCTAATAGATATGTTGTTGATCTGGTGAATACAGATTCCAATCCAAGGTTATTGTATTAGAAGAACATTCATTTGGAAAGAGGAAACCCTAAACCTAATCAACAAGTGAATTCTAGGGAAAGCTCAAGTAAGGGACATTACAAAAGGATTTCAATTCCTCACTTTAAAAATTCAGCTTGCAACCCATCTATGTCCAGCGCTTTACCATTTGTTAAATTCTTTATACCTTGTTTGATATCTTCTATTGAGAAGAGCTCCATTGATGTGCTATGGAAGGGGAATCTTTCCCTTGGCTCCTCTCATAAAGAAGCCTTGCATACTCTAACCATTGGACATCTGTTATATTATTCTCAATTTGTTTTCTCTTTAGTTGTAGCTCCCTCCAAAAACCTTTGAGGTTGTGTTTTCCAAGAGAAATTAACTCTTTCCTTCTTGTGTTTACATACTTATATTTTTTTGTTTGCACCAACTTTTCATATTTCTTCTTGCTTCCATTTCTCAACCCATTCTCTTTCAATGATCTTTTGGCAGCATCATACCATGGGTTAGCCGGAAAAGTGTTTGTAGCCCCTTTCTTTGGATGGGATCTTTTACAAGCATATAAGGCCTTATGAATTATAGGAATCAGAAGATTGTTGCAAATACAACCACTAGTCCCATTGGCAGCCTTGTCCCCTATGTTATTCTCTATTTCAAGAAAATGTTGCTCTAAAGCAGCATTAAAGAGACCCTGATTTTCCTAATGCACAAGTATTTTACCTTTGGGAATAGTTTCATTTTGCTTGTGGTGGGCATGCTTGTCGTGCTAACTGTTTGAGACTATGCCAAGTTTAACAAAGGTGCATGATCAAATTTCATCTCAAGTTGACATTCCCGATCTCAAACTCAAAAACTCTACAAATAAAACTCTAAGAGCAAATTACGTAGTCCACCACACTTTGGCCATTATAAGTTTTGCAAGTGATATTACTAGAACTTGGCCAACCTTCCATGCCATTGCAAATAATCAAGCTATATAAGCTACAAACCGCTAATAGTTTTGCTCCAAAGTGTGATACATTCCCATTTCTGCCTTGTGATGTTCTTTCCCAAGGCTGATCTTCTTCCTCTTCCAGCCATAAAGAATTGTTGATTCCTCGATCCTCATTATTCAGCTGAAGAAATTGATTGTTAGTTGTCCTTGCATTGAAGTCACCAATTAGAACTATTTCCCCCAAGGTGCTAAATATAGAAAAGTCTTCTTTTAATGAGGCATATGAATCTTCACTATCTAACTTTCTCCTTTTATAGATCTTTGAGTTTTGTGGTGCAACGTAGCAAGCAACCAATCTGAAAGTAACCTCATTATCTGTTATTTGTAGCCATACGTATTGCGTATTTGGGTCTTCTTTCTCGACTTTTACAATTCCACCCCAACTCTCTTTGATTAAAACTATTACACCCCCATGCCCTTTGCCTGTTTGACTCCTTTTATTCCAAACTGAAATTTTCTTATATCCTTCAAAATCTAGGACTTTGCAGCCATCATGTTCATGCATCTCAGTAAGAATAATAATGTCTTTCCCTGCTACTATGGGCCCCAAACCAAGTCCTCGTCTCCATGGGTAACCTCTAAAATTCCAACTTACTATATGTAAATATTCCCATGGGCCCCTAATCCCTATTTCTTTTATGATAAACGGTTGTTGATTTGAGCTGTCCCATTCTTCAACCATGCCCACTTTCCTTCATTCCTTGTTGTTTTCACTTTCTCCCATTCTTTCCTTTGTGCTTTTTGTTCGACAAAGATCAAATCTTCGTCTAGGTAGATGTGTGTGCCTTTGAGTAACCCTCTATTCTTTAGAAATGCATTCTTGTCTTCTATAATCTTCATGATAATTCTTACATGCCTATCTCTTCCTCCCTCTATTTTCTTTCCAATTCTATTTGCTTGTTGAATATGCCTTGTCCACTTCATCTTGTCTCTAAGGAAATGTCTTGCTAAAATGTTGGTTCTCTCCTTCTCACCGAAGTCCCTCAGACCTTTGATAATGATATTTGCAGGCTTACTTTGCTTGTCCTTTTCTTCTCTTATTTGCATCTTGATTTGCTTTTCTATGATTTCTTTTGTTTGTTTGATGATCCGCTTACAACTTGTGACCATGATTTGGCCTCTTCTATGTAGTTTTTTAATTGGCTTTCTTTTATTTCCATGTCTACCAATGCTGATTGAATCTCCTTTATTTGAATCGTGTCTTCTCCCTTTGCCATTTATGTTTTCTTATTATTGATTGCTTTCAATTGATCTAATTCTTGTTTTAAGGTAAACAATTCTTGTTGTCCTCTTTCCATGTTATTCTGTACGTTTAAGATTCGTTCTTTGACTACCTTATTTTCTATTTCCAGTTTGCACCTAGACTCTATATCTTCCTTTACCCTGCTGTCTTCACACAGCCCCTTTGTTTCTAAAATTTCAAGCCTCTTTTTCATGCTCATGAGCTCCTCCACATATAACTCTGCTGACCATATTAAAGGTGTGGATGTAGGTCTGTAAATGTCTTTATTTTCTTGAGGTATTTCTTCTCTAACACCTTTGTTTGTGGCGTGCCCTTTTGTTTTGTTCACCCTTGATTCAGAATTCTCCAAACTTCCCACCCAATTTTCATTTCCTTTGTTCTTATCTTGCACACTCTTCTTTTCTCCAATTTGAAATATCTTACTAGACGCCTTTGTATTATTAATGTGTACTTTTGGTAAAATCATAGAGAATTTTTTCTTTTTTTGCCTCAGTTTTCGAGCCTACCTATGCCTTAGGATCCCTTTATATTGTTTGGCATTTACGAAGACCAGTTTTTCCTTTGTATGCCTTTGGGCTTCTGATATGCATGAGCTCCAAGCTCATGTTAAATCCCTTATTGAAGTATTGTTGTAAGAAGTTGCAAGCCCATTTGTTAAATGAAAGGTGTGTACCAAAGGAGATCTCAAACTCTATGGGTATAAGAAACTGACCACAGGACCACTCAACTGTGTTTGGGGTCCCCCTATATTTTTAGAATTGTTCACCACACACTCTACTATCCCCAAGGATTTTTGGTGTTTGTTTTCTTTTGAAGATTGTGCCTACTCTACAATGGACCCCTAGTATGCCAAAGCTAAATTTTCATTCAAAACCCCCTTTTTAACCATCATGTTTTGAACTATTTTGATTTGCCCAGATTTGTAAAAGAGACGAGAAATTACCTAAAAAAGAAGACAAAAAAATAACAGTGACAGTGTGGTTCAAACCTGTCCCTATTGGATTGCAACCTCTCTGTCTCCCCATGTTGTTTTGTGTTCAGCATCCACTGAATCTCTACCACCACTTTCCTTCCTTCCACAATTAAAAAATGCCCTGAGCAAATTTTAGGGCCTGCCTTCCACTGAGCAGGACCCCTGGTTGTCTGCCATAGCGCGCGACCCTAAACATTTTTCCACGTGCCAGGATTTTTGCCAATGCTATTAGCGTTTTCCTTCATGTTGTTGCCTTTCTAATGCTACAAGCTTCAATACATCTAGAATCTAGATTCTAGAAGATAATAACAAAGAGTCAAAACCAAAACCATAAAGAAAAAAAAGCCAATTAGATACAAAAACTACAAACTTAGCTATATCCAAAAACTATAATCTAGAATATAGTAGTAATGTCGTGTACTAGTAAAAAAAAATTAAAGAGGATCGAGTGATTCAAGACTTAAAGTGTGGAAAAGAATAATGCAATCCACTATGTTTTAATACCAACCATAACTAGAAAATACCACCGACTTTTTAATTGTTGATATAAATGCTTAGCAATTAGGACCCAAAGTTGAAACATAAGCTATAATTTCAAGGAAAATAGAACCCAAAGAGAAAATGTGCATGTTAAATTAATAGCAAATAGGTCTCAAAGATGAAAAATATATTGCAAGTTCCAAGTGATCAGGACATAAATATAGGACATGTATTGTATATTCTAGATGATTAGAACATAATCACATGTATCATTTAAGGAAAAATGTGCTATTTGAAAGTTCGAAGAAATTGTGGGAGGGTAATTGAATGCGGGCAGGTGTGAATTTTGTTAATGATTACATGCAGCGTCGTTGCAACTTCCAGCGATATCATGGATAAATTAAATAATAGCTCTCAAACTATTTAATTTATCATAAATCAAAAGGCACGATTTAAAGTCATCTTCATTTGTCAAAGATTAAATATTTATCAAGAGACGCGATTATCTCCTTGGGCCGACCTCTTTGTCTAGAGGCGCGATTTGTTATTCAAGAAGACATAATGATTAATGAAGAGGTGCAAATAATAAAGAGATATATTTGTTATTGGAGGCCGACCTTGAAGAGACGCGATCTTGGAGGAGGCGTGATTTTTTGTTACAAGGCCAACATGCTTTTGGAAAGTCATGTCTCTTCTATTCGTGGTGTATATATATTCAATGAAACATTGTTGTTTAGAATGCAGTTCAGTTCATTTCGTTACACTTCAGTATATCATTCTTTGGCGCGAATTTTGTACACATTCTTGGTGCAAATTATATACAGCGCAGATTGAGTTCAAGAGAAGATCAATATTATTGTTTGTTGATATTATCTTCATTATACTGTCTCTTATATTGTATCAGTTTGATGCGCATGATTGGCCTCTATTGTAAAGGAGATTCATTTATTGTTCAATAAATAAGAGTTATATTGTTGCTGGGTTTTTCTCCCTCAAGAGGAGGGTTTTCCCAGGGTATCTGCTGTGTTATTGTGTCTGATTTTGAATTAATTTTCTGTGCACTTATCTAATCACTAAATTTAACATGGTATCAGAGCGGGTGTGAAGAAGATCGTGATTAGATTCGTGATTTCACAACATTACTCTATTCTTTGTTGAAGGTTCTTGTCTATCTATACATCATTCAAGATGGTGAACGGATTGAAGATCGAGGATAGACTCGATGGAGCTTCAAACTACACCTCATGGAGATTCCGAATCATGCTTACATTAGAGGAGAATGATTTGGTTGAATTTGCGGAGACCAAGGTTCCCGAACTTGAAAAGGAAGAAGAGAAGCTGCAATGGAGGAAGAAAGATACCAAAGCAAAGAAGTTGCTAGTTGACTCTGTTAAAGACCACATCGTCCCTATTGTTTCCAAGTTGAAGACTGCGAGGGAGATGTTCAAAACTTTGGAAGAAATGTATGAAATCAACAACACCAGCCGGGCTCTTTCGCTGAAGCAACAACTTCATCATGTGAAGATGACAAAAGGAGAGACCGTGATCGCCTACTTCATGAGGATTGCAGAATTGAGGGATCAGCTCTCCACAATTGGCCATATGGTTGAAGATAAAGATTTGACAATGCTTGCACTCAACGGCTTGCCATTATCTTGGGAGTCCTATATTCAAGGAATTAGTGCAAGGTCTAAACTCCCGAAGTTTGATCGTTTGAGGGCCGATTGCATCCAAGAGGAATCAAGGTTGGTGGCTAGAGGTGTTGGCCCAAGTTCTTCTAATCAAGAGATCCATGTTCTTGCAGCCCAAGCTTCGAAGAAGAAAGGAAAAGGTGGAAAGAAGGGTTACTTCAAGAGGAATCGTGATAAAGGAAATGATGATGCTCCCCCTTCCAAGAAGAAGCGAGACTTGTCTAAAATTCAATGCTTTAGGTGTGACAAGTTTGGTCATTTTGCCAAACATTTCCCTAACAGACCTAAGCATCAAGCCTCCATTGCAGATGTAGAGAATGTTTCTCCTCAGAAGGATGAATATCTATTTTGCTCAGCCTTGTCAAGCAATGTTGCCACCGACACCAACACATGGTTGATTGACAGTGGTGCTTCTCGTCACATCACCGGGTTCAAGGAGCACTTATCAAGCTTGGTGAAGAAAGACTCTTTGGAACAAGTTATCATTGGAGATGATGCTAGTTACACCGTGAAAGGGATTGGGACCTCCACTCTCCATTTGGATTCATGCATCACACTTCAGTTGAGCAATGTTCTTTATGTTTCGGGGATCAAGCGCAACCTCATCTCTATTTCAGCCCTAGAAGATAAAGGATATCAAATTGCCTTCTCAAAAGGCAAAGTTCTTGTATGGATGGAGAACTCTAGCTTCAAGGATGCTCAAGTTATTGGAGTTAGACATGAAAGTCATTACAGGGTTTGCACTCGTCCTCTACAAGCTTTGGTTCATGATACCTCTTCTCTATGTGATCTTTGGCATCGAAGATTGGCGCATCTACACTTCCGTGCCCTGCCTATTATGGAGAAGATAGTGACAGGTCTACCTAAGTTCGACAAGGAGCATGAAGGCACTTGCAAGGGTTGCGCTCTAGGTAAGAATGTAAAAGCCATCTTTCATAGTAGTGAAAATAGATCTAAGAGTATTTTAGATCTCATTCATTTAGATTTATGTGGTCCTATGTTTGTTCCGTCTTCGAGCGGATTTTTGTATTATGTACTGTTTATTGATGATCACTCTAGGAAGACTTGGATTTATTTCTTGAGGTCTAAAGAGTCTGAGGAAGTATTAGCTAGATTTAAGGAGTTCTGTAACGACCCAACATCTACGTAAAAAAAAAATTTCTATCTTTTACAACTTTTAACCAAAGTAAACGAGTAAACAACAACATAACAAAATTTTTCTTTTCTTTTTGAAATAAAGTACAACATCTAAATATGATTTCAAACTTTTCCAATTTAAATAACTTTAACTTTCATTTGAAAACAGAGTATAAGAGTATAAGAATACATACACAGCTTTAAAAGCTTTTGCACAAATAGAAGTAAGACGGTCCAGGTTCTTCCTTGCAAATCTTGGTTCTTCGGTTGTCAGGTTGTGGAGGAGAAATATCACTCGGGTGCTTTTCCGCCAACCACGAACTAATAATGCGGTCCCCCGCACATTCATTTTTCAATGAATGGCCCTCCCTTCGTCGAAGAGATTGGTTGAGTGACCGATTCCGTTAACCAACTAAGCATAGTGTCGTGTCCTACATTACTAGATTCTTGTGCCTTACAATCCCAACCTAGTATATGTGTTTTGGATCACTGTGAACTGACAATGTAATCATCTTCCTAAACAAAGAGGATGTAGGTACATTACATTACTATGGCCATAGTGTTTGATTCAGTAAACGACTGATAAGTCATCTATCACTACACTACTCAGGGCCGATTTTCCTTCGGGCTACCTTACTCTACGCGTAGGTCGTGTCCTTCAGTGGGTTCAGTTTACCCCAGACTACCTACCTCAAACAGTTAACTAGAAATGAGTTTTTAAGCAAGTGTTTGCTATCCTATCTCCTGTTTCCGGAATTCTTTATCCTAGGAGAGAGCTCCCTAATGTTAACCTAATAACACAAGCTAGGATTACACTTTATTTTAAACATCATTTCGTTCCTAGAAATTATTACATATTCTACGTATTCTCCATATACGGAGATCATACAAATTTAGAACTTCAAACATTTGCATAATCATTTATTACTACCAATCAACTATCATACACAAAAGACAGTCTTGAAGTGCAATGCATATAATTCCCTATTAATGCATATAACCAAATAGAATCCTTTCTTTTTCAAAATTTCCATTTCTATTAAATCATTCTTAACCCATTGAATTCCTTTTATTCAAATTCCCAATTCTATTTTAATCTTTTAAAACTAAAAATGAACACAACGAACTGTGTTAAGCTAATTCCCTTAGCCACATTGTCATTTCCTATTTTTTCCCATGCATAACAAGAAATCCTTTTATTCATCATGCAATTTAAGATTATCAATAACAATTGATTACTGCCACAATTCATTATTTTCTGTTTAACACAGTCAGCAATATAAGACAGTAAAGAAAATAACTTTTAAAGTTTAAAGCTTTAATCCAGAATCATGCCTGTTTTATGCTCCTTTTCCGGTAATGCTCCTTCAGAAATCTTCTAATGTTGTTCCCAGCTAACAGTATCCTCACTCAAAAGTTTCTTCAAATAAAGAATTTTATTGTTGTCTCACAGAAATTTATACTGAGAAAACTCAGCACACACTGAAACTCTTGAAATAGATAACTAGCACAAACTCTCAATATTTGCAGTGAATAAGCTCTTTCTAAAAACGTCAAAGAAGAGAAAACAATCTGAAGTGTATTCGAATAAAAGCTTGTGAGGTATTTATAGGTCGCGTTTAAAACAACTTCCCCATTTTTGGGCATGAATATTGACAAATTTCCATATTTACTCAGTCAAAGTGATACTTGCCATGCATCCAAACCTTTAGTCATGTTCTTTATGATGAATCGACTCCTATACAGCCAGCAATTCGAAGACTCTTTCAACTTGAAACCAAAACGAAATCCACAGTCACGTTTTTCTGCCAGGCGTCAGAATTCTTCATGATATTTTTGCTGCGTTTTAGGTTAAGTCTTAAATCGACCCAGCTCAGCTGTTTATCGCTATTTTCTGGTTTTAAAACTTTGACATTGTCTTCTTCCATTCCCAGCTGTGCAGGAGCTCCGCCATTTTCACGAGTAAGTTTTTCATTTCATTTTTTTCTATTCATTTAAGTTCGACTTTTCAGTTTTTCCTTTTATGAAGTATATTCTATTTTCAAATGTATTTTGAAAAATTAAATGATTCATACGGCTATCTTCAATATTTAGGCTTTCACAATAATAAAATGCGAATTTAATCTTTCCACAAAAATGCGAATTTAATCCTTTCCAAATTGAAATTGTTTTTTTTTTAATAATTTTCTATTTATATATTTTATTTATTATTGTGTTAATTTAAACATTAATATTAACACATTTAATCAATAAAATATATAAATTTATTATTATTTATACATTTCTTATGTGTTAATATTTATATATATAAATATATATATTAATAATCTCCTTATTAATATATATATATCATATATATATAAATACATAATTAAATCCTTCAGATAATAATACTTGAATATCATTTATCAAGATACCAGGCGGAATGTGTACGTGTAAACATGTTTACATGTACCCTATGTATATACATATGTATGCGTATATACATGTCGATACATATGTACGAGCATATCCATTTGCTTACGTACATACGTGTTGATATGTTTATACATTTAGATATGTGTATACAGTGTATACATGTGTATACGTACCTATTCGACCTGCATCACATTCCTTCTTTTACGTTCATTCACAGGGATTCACAGTAAGGTCAGACTAACATTCAATCACATCATATAAAGCATAGGGAAGTAAATCTTACTCCTAAGCCTATGGATGTCTAACTTATCTGACCTATTTCTCTATGTACTGTTCATAATGTGTGTGTATGCTCAACTGATTAACTTTACCGGTCAAACGACCAATACCCCTCTCCCAAGTGATATTTCCCCTCTGTCTTGAGGACTAGATCTCATTCCTGCATTCACAATTATAAACTCACGGCAGTCAATTGCTCACAAAATCAGCAATACATATAAATTTCATAAGATATAAAAACATCACACATAAATCACATTATGTACGTTTTTCACCATGATTAATCATCAAGTAATAACACAAGAATGAGACGATCAAAAGCTCATATTGAAAACAAGGTGATTCACATCTTTATTCATTCATAGAATTGTCTTTACAAACACATAATCCTTATTCAATTCTAATAGCCTAATAGCTATACAATTCGGGATGTAACAAGTTCAAAGCCTTAGTAGAAAATCTTTCTGGTAAAAGAATTAAGGTCCTTAGATCTGACAATGGTGCAGAATACACCTCTGGTAGTTTTCTAGACTTTTGTATTGATGCAGGGATTAAAAGGGAGTTCTGTGTTCCCTATAATCCTCAACAGAATGGTGTTGCAGAAGGAAAGAACAGGACAATCATGGAAGCAGCAAAAGCCATGATTCATGATCAAGATTTGCAGACTTTCTTATGGGCAGAAGCCTCCAGGACAGCTGTATATGTGCAGAACAGAAGTCCTCACAAGGTCTTGGAGAATATAACTCCGGAAGAAGCCTTCTCAGGAAAGAAGCTTGAAGTCAGTCACTTAAGAATCTTTGGATGTCCTGTTTATATCCATGTTACGAAGGAGAAGAGAACTAAGTTGGAGCCTTTTGGCAAGAAGGGCATCTTTGTGGGCTACAGCGAGACATCTAAAGCCTACAGAATTTACATTCTAGGACAAAAGTTGATCGAGATTAGTAGGGATGTTACTTTTGACGAAGACATTGCATTTAGGAGATCCAAGCGCACTCACATGGAGTTCAGTAACGAAGAGTCTCCTCAGGATATGGAAGTTGACCATACTCCTGAGATTCAAAGGGAGACTGTTGAACCAAAAGAAGATGTTGATCCTATTGAACCCTTGGAGCCTACTGATGGGCCTACTAACATTGTCATTGGAAGAAAGAGACCTCTATGGGCTAGG
Organism: Sequoia sempervirens; assembly: GCA_007258455.2. NCBI lineage: Eukaryota > Viridiplantae > Streptophyta > Pinopsida > Cupressales > Cupressaceae > Sequoia > Sequoia sempervirens. Next base: position 41,537 of record VDFB02005586.1, on the reverse strand, counting down.
CGTACTATGCAAGAGGCAGAAAGCTTTGCAGCTCCTAGAGGCACATTCAGAGAAAGTAAAAGGCCTCTTAAGTTCTTCAATTATGTTGTCTTGATGAGTCAGAATATTGATTCAGAGCCTTCATGTGTTGAAGAAGCATCCGGTCATCAGGTTTGGAGAGATGCAATGGCAGAGGAGTATCAATCAATTCTGAAGAATGATGTTTGGGACATTGTTCCTAGACCTAAGAGCAAATCAGTGGTATCTTCGAAATGGCACTTCAAAATCAAGCATGCTGCAGATGGGAGCATTGAGAAGTATAAGGCAAGATTTGTGGCTCGAGGGTTTTCTCAGAAAGAGGGAGTTGATTACGAAGAAACATTTGCTCCTGTTGCTCATTACACTTCTGTTAGAACTATCATTGCCATTGCTGCATCGAGAGGATGGAAGATTCATCAGATGGACGTAAAGACAGCTTTTCTCAATGGTGTAATTGAGGAAGAAGTTTACATCGGGCAACCTAATGGTTTTGAAGTTCATGGGAAGGAGTCACATGTGTGTAAGCTGAAGAAGGCCTTGTATGGTCTTAAGCAGGCTCCTCGTGCTTAGTACGAAAGGATTGATTGGTACCTATCTAGTTTGGGCTTCTTGAAGAATGATGCTGATTCAAATCTCTACTTCAAGGTAATCAATGGTGATGCATTAATATTGGTTTTATATGTTGATGATTTGATCCTTATTGGAGAAGATCACCTGATTCTCAAGTGCAAGAAGGAGTTGACTTCAGAATTTGAGATGAAGGACCTTGGGCTCATGCATTACTTCCTTGGTTTAGAAGTCTGGCAGAAACCAGATGAGATGATTCTAAGTCAAGGAAAGTACACCATTGATATACTTAAGAGATTTGGCATGATGGATTGCAAATCCATGTCTACACCTATGGAGACCAACCTACATAAGTTGAAGGAGGCTACAACTAATTCAGACTTGGTGGATCCTTGTCAGAACCCTGGTGGTTCTCAGAATGAAACCCTAACTGTTTTGTGTCGTTTTTGAAGTTTTTTTTGGTTTTTTTTGGTTTTTTTGAAAGTTTTCAGGCAAAATATAAAAATTGCGATTTTACAGAGAAAATGATAGAAAATTCTAAATAAATCCAAATTGCATAGAGGGGCTCAGATCTTGCTCAGGAAACATAGGCGTACTTATCTATTATTTTATTTGAGCTTTTACAATGCGAAAATCTTAATAAGAAAGCAATATTTGGAATTTTATCAGAAAAACCTGGTATTTAAAATGGCGGCTGCAGCAGAAAAGAAGAGTACGGCCAGAAATAATGGAGGGAATCTCGAGCTCAAAAACCAATGCAAAAGTCTCCAATAATCACTGCGTCCATATTCCACTCGCCAGAAACTGAAGATGGAAGGCGTTTCTCCAGAGACAAGAAAGTACGGCCTTGCTGGTACGGCCAAGTACAGCAATAAATGATATGTACGGCTCCTTGAAATTCGTGCCAAAACACTGATGAATGGTGATGGATGAAGTCGCCTCAGAAGGAAGATAAATATCTCTGCTGAACACTGATAAATCTGTCAATCAATCCAATCTGTGACTCCTGAATGAAGTCACCCAGATGCAAGCTTAAACTGGTATTTCACAGCCTCAGTCTGCCTAATCTCTGAAGAGTTTTCGTTCTCCAGAAACGTTCGTCTGCCAGAAACCCTAGGGTTTGCAAACTCCAAAGCTCAGATGCAAGAAGACAAAATTGAATAATACTCAGGATAGTTCGATTTTGCCTTGAGAAGAAACTTATATCTTCTTTGAAAAGTTCGACCTAAATCTCCTTTGAAATAATCATTTAAATAAATGATTTAATTTTCACCTTTTGACTTAGGAGAAATGATTAATTATTGGCGTCCACTTTTAATAAGTATTAAATACTCATTAAGTCACATTTTAATAATTTATTATAAAGTATAATGAATACTTTATAATTTCAAGCCAAATAATTAAATATTTAAATATTTCAATAAAGTGACTTTATTATAAAGTCAAATTATTAAATATTTAATAACTCATTAAATACTCCTTATTTCTCCGCCAAATCAATCAACTGCTGAACTGGGTCGAATCTGAGCTGAATAATTGCACCAGGTGCCCTGCCCGAAATAGCAGCTTCCGCCTGACCTAACTTTCTAAAAATAGAAAGTTCTTTGAAAAAGCTCTCTGGAAGATTCTGCGAAGGCCCAACCTGACACACTGCAAACTGGAGCTATCAAACACTGAGCAACTGCCAAAAATGATCCTCTGAACACTCCTGTCAGCCTACGAGGATCGAATGATAGGCTAACCTCGTCACCAGCTGTGCTGACTAGGATGGGGACATGACAATCCTACATTGTACGTTGATTGGGTCTCGATGTATCCGGTTAACACTAGACCGATATTTGCTATGCGTGAGTGCACTTAGCCCGTTTATGTGTGATCCGAGACGATACATCTTGTTGCAGCTAAACATATCACGAGATACTTGCGGGCCGCTTGGATATGGGTTGAGGTATACTTCGATAGACTTGGAGTTACATGGTTTTACAAATTCTGATTTGGCAGGGTGTGTCACAGATCGGAAGAGCACCTCTGGTTGTTGCTTCAGTTTGGGTTCTACTATGATTTCCTGGTGCAGCAGGAAGCAGTCATCTGTAGCATTGAGTACAACAGAGGCCGAGTACATTGCAGCTTGTATGGCAACTCGGAAGCAGTGTGGCTTCGTAAGCTCCTTACAGGATTGTTTGGACAATCAATGGAGCCTACCATCATCCATTGTGATAATCAGAGTTGCGTGAAGCTTTCTGTCAATCCTGTGTTTCATGACAGAACGAAGCATGTTGAGATCAAGTACCACTACATCAGAGATATGGTACTGCGGAAGGCTGTACAGTTGAGGTACATCAGCACTGATGAGCAGACGGCAGATATTCTCACCAAGCCTCTCTCCAGGATAAAGTTTGTATACTTTCGAGATAAGCTTGGTGTGGTGGAGAATCCAGCCTTGTGAGAAAGAGTCTCAGTATCAGTGAGCCATTCTATGAGTCCTTCGAGAGAAGTTCGAGGTGATATTCATCTTTACCATAGTATGGTTGTAGCCATTATGGTAGATATCGTGTTGAGGCGATATCCAATATCACGTTGAGGTGATATTTATCTTTTACCATAGTATGGTTGTAGCCATTATGGTAGATATCGTGTTGAGGCGATATCCAATATCACGTTGAGGTGATATTTATCTTTTACCATAGTATGGTTGTAGCCATTATGGTAGATATCGTGTTGAGGCGATATCCAATATCACGATGAGGTGATATTCCTTTGTTCAACATAGCATGGTTGTAGCCATTATGGTTGATATCGTATTGAGGCGATATCTGACATCACGATGAGGTGATATGTCTTGAGCAACTGGAAGTATGCTCCTTAGCTGAGAGGGAGTGTTAATGATTACATGCAGCGTCGTTGCAACTTCCAGCGATATCATGGATAAATTAAATAATAGCTCTCAAGCTATTTAATTTATCATAAATCAAAAGGCACGATTTAAAGTCATCTTCATTTGTCAAAGATTAAATATTTATCAAGAGACACGATTATCTCCTTGGGCCGACCTCTTTGTGTAGAGGCGCGATTTGTTATTCAAGAAGACATAATGATTAATGAAGAGGTGCAAATAATAAAGAGATATATTTGTTATTGGAGGCCGACCTTGAAGAGACGCGATCTTGGAGGAGGCGCGATTTTTTGTTACAAGGCCGACATGCTTTTGGAAAGTCATGTCTCTTCTATTTGTGGTGTATATATATTCAATGAAACATTGTTGTTTAGAATGCAGTTCAGTTCATTTTGTTACACTTCAGTATATCATTCTTTGGCGCAAATTCTGTACACATTCTTGGTGCAAATTATATACAACGCAGATCGAGTTCAAGAGAAGATCAATATTATTGTTTGTTGATATTATCTTCATTATACTGTCTCTTATATTGTATCAGTTTGATGCGCATGATTGACCTCTATTGTAAAGGAGATTCATTTATTGTTCAATAAATAAGAGTTATATTGTTGCTGGGTTTTTCTCCCTCAAGAGGAGGTTTTCCCAGGGTATCTGCTGTGTTATTGTGTCTGATTTTGAATTAATTTTCTGTGCACTTATCTGATCACTAAATTTAACAAATTTTAGTAAATTTCCAACAATAAAGCAGTTGGTATGGTTCGCTATATTTGCTAATTGGTGAAGATTCACTACTAAAGTTTTTCATAGACACTAATCTGGTCAAACCACTCCTGCTTCCCATTAGTTCTTTTAGGGTCCATCACTTTATATATTGTTTTTTTTGTTTTTGAAATGGGATTGGATGATTCATTGATGCTGCCTTACCACCAATGGTGGGGTTGTGATAGAAAAAGTTGAAGCCCAAACCCATATTTTCCTGAATAAGAAGGGATACAGATTTAAGCAACCCACACCTTATGGACCAACACATAAGTATAATGCAAAAGTTGCAATCTAACTTTTAACCCTATGTAAGTTAGAAAGACGAGCCGTAATTTTATGTATTCTTACTACAAAAGTAAATCATGTCATATCAGGAATATAGATTGTACAATGATCTTGGAGTATTCTTGTATGAATTCAGCGACCTAAGTTGTTGACCAGGAAGGTCACAAGAAAGCAGCAGAGAAATTGAATGTACCCATATATCAACAAGAGACATGTACATTTTCCAACATGCAGGCATTATAATTTTGTTTATCAACATATTGTTTGTGTAAATTGTGAATTTCAAGATACACTTGTTGAACAAAAGCATACACTAGTCCATCCATTCATCCATATTAGGTTATATACTCATAAATGTATGAGTAAATGTTTTTGTGTTATGCACATGCATACATTCATCAGTCCATCTATTAAGTCCTTTACTCATACACACATGGGAAATTAATAAATAATATTGCTGTGATTTTTACCTTGGAACATCAGGCCTATTAACCATTCGAGCGCTAATGTGATGAACATGGTCGTTTAAAACGGCAGGACCTTCAGGATTTACCAAAGACTGAAATGTACTAAACTCACCACCAGCAAGATCTTGAGCAGCAAACTCAATAATTCTGGATGTACTACCAAAGCCAGTAGTTTCAATATCAAACACAAAAACCGTTGCCTGCTGTCTTGAATTAATTTCTTCTGTATGCTTCAAAAGCATATCTCTGGCTTGATATGTTTTCAACGGTTTCAGTTGAGTATGCATGTCTTTACATGCTTTCAATTGACTTATTTCTTTTCCCTTTGTATGCTTCAGATGAGTATCCATACCTTGATGTGTTTTCAATCCATCAGAGTTGTGTTTGCTTTGTATCAGTTTCCCTTGGTTGTATACCTTTCTATCTGTCTCTTTGTTAGGTTGAGTACTGCTTGCTGTAATATTTCTTCCACTAATGTCATATTGCTTGTATGGCCAGAACCAAGATATTCTACTTCTAAAAATGTTTGATATATTCTGCACTTTATCTGACCCAAAACCCACAACAGATAAATTCTGAACCAAAGTAGAGTTCTTGACAAAGTAATTCATAGTTTAAAATGGACCTGTGAAACTAGGAAAGCTGCTCAAGTGACTTTTATGCTGGAGGCTCCTTCATGTCAAAGGGAATCTGCCCGGTCAAAGAAATCCTTCATATCCAGCCAGTCTACTTGTACCTAGAGAGATTGTCAATTATAAGAGAATGTAGCACACACTTAATAGTTATGAAAATTATTTTATATATTTAAAACTATTTTAGAATAAATGTTTCCATCATGCCCTTTCAATATGTCAAGTTCTGTAAAGTCCAGGAATCACATCCACTTTTTAGAAGATTTTGTCATTTCAAAAATAGCATTTGCAAAATTTTCAAGACAAGGCAAACAGATTTTAACCACTTACCAATAAGAGGAATATTTAAAGAAGAACATAATAAGAGAATTAAAGCTAGAAAGCCCATTTCATGAATGTGAATGAGATAGAGAACATACACTAATTTGACCATATGCAGATTTTAGAATAAAATCTACACCATAAACTTCAAACTATCAGCCATGGAAAGGAAAGATCTCCTTATTAAGGATCTTTACCATGCAACAGATTTTTTGTATAGTTTCTCTCATAACAAAGAACATCTGACTTAGAGAGATTATTTCCTGCTACACTGAGGATAAATGCACAGGTATTTACCTTGGGCATCAGGAATTATTACATCAGAAAATTTGCAATGAAGACATAATATACAGAATAAATGCTAGAGCTAACACATCTTGCCAGATTATAAAGAATAAAGTTCAAAGAGTGTTCCTTACTAGAAGTAGTTTTAATTGTTGATGATCAATGACAGCGACAGTCATATATTCCAGCCTGATCGCATTTACAAGAAACAATTAAATGATTAGCCTTCAGCTATTTAATTATTGAGTTCGATGTTATTTTGAGTCACGTCCTTTGGAAAATATTAGTTTATATTTGTTATATAGAAAAGAGCGCTTATGCTTAAGGACACGATTCTCTAGATAAGACGTCTTCTTAATTGAAAAGTCATGCTCTTGTTGGAGGCCGACTTAAGGGTGGTGAAAGGTTGCGTCTTTCACTATAGTTTGTATTTATATTGCCTCCTTGCTCTCATTCGATTCATTCATTCAAGCTTTCACTTATTCACTTCATTCATATGCGAATTCCTTCTAAGGCAGTTCGACTGTGTTGAAATCTGAGTTTCATCCATTTGAAGATAGCAATACTTTTCTGTATCTGCATCAGTTTGTGAGGCCTGTTGCTAGCCTTCATATTGATCTATTTGTAAAGGCAATCATTGTTGTATTCTTTCAATAATATAAGAGATATTATTGGCTGGGTTTTTCTCCCTCAAGAGGAGGGTTTTCCCAGGGTATCTGCTGTGTACTGTGTAAATTTGAATTAATTTTCTGTGCATTGCAAATCTGATCATTAAATTTAACATTAATGTGCTCTTTAAGGACAAGATTATATGATAGAATCCTCCTAAAATAGTTCTTTTTCTATCATTAAAATCATTTGTAATTAATACAAAGATTTAGGTACATATTTGAAGAGTCAAGAAGACCTGCTAAATAAAAGTGATGAATTGAAACCACTGTTGTCATGTCCCCTTTTCAAAATAATTTAATAATGATATTTTAAGTTGGACCGCCAGTAATGGCATAGTATGATGGTTATAATGTAGCATTGTGGTTCTTGACACCAAGGTTCAAACCTCTATTGGGGTGTTATTGTTGAGTGTTCATGTTAGGGATAAGGTCCCCCATCTGTGGCCTCACAAGTTCATAGCTCCAGTCAAAGCGTTTACCCCAAAAAAAAAAAAAAATTAAATTGGGCCCAATAATTTTATTTTACGAGGACAACTTAAATATTATTTAAATAAAATGGCCATCTAAATGGGACATCATAAGGCCACATGTAATATTTAATTTTAAAAGTGTTTCAAACACTTTTGGAGGGAATTTTAAGAGGGAAAAGGAAATTCAAATTTTAAAAAGCCTAAAAGGAATTTATAAAAGGGAGACAAATGGATCAAAATTATTATCCATGTTTTGTAATGTTTATCTTCTCATCCAAAGACGAAAATCTTTGTTGTGCAAAAATATGGACGATAAGAACCCTCTTGGTTTTCAATTGGGGTTGGAGGACAATAACCTTCTTATCCAAGTGAAGTGATTTTATTAAGGGATTGCATTGGCATTGAAAATTGCTAGTTTACTTCCAAAACTAGACAAATAAGAAGCATTTTTTGAGGATTTATTTACTAACAAAGGTTGGTAGTAAGTTTTAGATCTGACTGCAAGGAAAGTTGTTGAGTTTCAAAGTGGCATATTTATTTCAGCAATTTACTTTGATAAAATTCCGTAACAATGCTACTATAGTGATGCTACAATGTCGCTATATTGCTGCTATAGTGCTTGGTCATTATGATAAGTAATTATTTCAATATTTTAGTTGGATTTAAATTTTGGCTTGGAGTGGAGACTATTATGAGCATTCAAATTTTATATATATTCTCTTGTGATGTAGCCACTTCATTGTAATAAATGATAGCAATAAAGGAATTCACTATTCTTATATTTATGTGTATTGCCATTTTCATGTGATTGCTACTACGCAACATTAAGTATTGGTTGTGATTTCATGTTGCCAATGCTATACCTTAGTGTACCTACAAGTCGTACAACCTAGTAATTACCAGTGTTCCATGAGGACACACCCCACAAAATCCCCACATTTTTAGGACGAGGATGTCCCCAAGATGCAAGGACTTGGAGGGGAAGTCCCCTCACTATCTCACCACGGACATACAAGACCCAAGAACATTATAGGGTATCACACCCTATCCCCCTCATTTGGGAAATTCTAGGGGACTCTGAGACATCCCAAAAATGTCTAGAGGACTCCTAGGAATTTTTCAAATGTCTTCGAGACTTTTGGGAATCCCTTGCAGTGAATAGATACAAAAGTTCTTTTTTTAAAATCAAAATATTTTTTGAAATATGTCTCATAGGCCCTAACTCTAATGGCTCATGACCCCATCCAAACCCTAAACATTCAAATAAAACTTACAAATAAGCATCTAAACCTCATTCCAACTCACTCCAAAGTTTCAACATCAAAGTTGAAAGTTGCAACTGCAAGCTACAAGAGTGAGAAAGATTGCAATTGAGAACCTTAGGATTGTGGAATAGTGAGCAAAGAGTAAGAGTAAGAACGACATTGATCCACCATTGAATCCAAGGGTTCAAAGCATTATTCAAGCCTCAAGGTAGGCTTCCTTCCTGACTTTTTTTGTTTTCATTGTTCAATCTAGTAACTAATTAGTAATTACTGATTTTAGTTGTCAAATTTAGTAATTAATTTAGGGGTTCACAATTTACATTGTTACAAATTTCAATTTCAATTCGTAATTTTTGTGTTACAAGTGAATAATGATCAAATTTTAATTTTTTTAATTTTATAACAGCAATCTTTTATTATTTAGGTGTTCAAATTTTTGTTAAATTAAGATTTTAACTTTTGTGTATCCTCTACTTTTGTGCTTTATGCGACCTAAAGTAAGAAAAACAACAATAAAACCCTTGTTTGACAAAGGTTAAGAACAACGATTTCTATTTGTGTATCTTTTTCTTTTGTGCTTCATGTCACTTGAAGTAAGAAAAACAAAAAGAAAATCCTTGTGTCTTAATACCTTGCATTATACATGGTTTGAAATTTAAGTTTTAAATTATAAATTAATAAATTTTATTATTGTTTCTTACAATGTCACTATGAGTATGAGTTCTCACAGCATCGGTGAGGATGAGGTTGAGCCTCAAAAGGTTGAAGTAGATGTTGAAATTGAATCTGAATATGTACCTAATGATTCAAGTACAAAAGCAAAGAGGGGTAAAGCACATAGTTCCTGTAATGTCCCCTTCTCATCAGTGATCAACATAGCCATTCATCAGTCTATTCCGGAACCCGTAGACTGGAATGAGGTGAAAATTAGGGTTTCTTGGCTTGGAGTTTTGTGGCATTTCACATTATTTACTATTTATAGTAAATTCTTTTTATGGCAGTATGCAGTTGGTTGTCTTCAGTCATCACTTCAATTGAGCATGTTATTTGTTGTTTCGATATTTTCCTCTCAAGCCTTAATTGATGAAATTTATTGATTAAAAGGCATAAGTGTTATATTTTTCAGTTGACCACCCCTTGGCCTAAGGATATAACTTGTAAGTTGTTTTAAAAAGGGGTCATGAAGGGTACGCCTTGTCATAAAGAGATATTAATATTTTATTTTTAGAACTTATGCTTGGAGGAAAGTGGACGCCACTTTTATGAAGAGTTATATTTTATGAAATTTCAAAAGTAAGAAGAATTCAAAAAGGTGTCTCTTGGCGTACTGCTTGGAAGTTGATGAGTTTCTCAGTTTTTATAAAATGAAGACATTGCTCCAGCATTGGGTATCCATTATTTACCTTACTGTTATGCTGTCAAAATGACTATGGCCATTTTGCTGTTGCTTCGAGGATGCTACCTCCTAGCCCCTTCCCGATTTCGTGTTTGAAATACAACACCTAGTTGGAACATTGCTGCTTCTCACATCAGACTAGCAGATTGAGCATCATAGATTGAAGAATTTTGGAGAATTTTCACAGTTTTGAGTTCCTGGTTTTGCTACAGCTGAAGCTGATTTTTGCTCATATCTAATTGGGTGATTTTATTTTCATTCTGGGTAGTTTGGCAAATGAACTGTTGATGCAAGGTGCCACTTTCCACAAAGTATTGGAATTTAATTCCAAGTATTCAATTTTTACTTGCAAAATCGATTTTTGGTGAAGGCCGTACCATTTAGAGGTGCATTGGAATTCGTGCCAAATAATCTGGAGACTTTGGTGGCTGTTTCTGGATTGTATCTTGGGCACCAGACTTATAAGGAGTATTTGCAACTTATTTCACGTCATTCGGAGGAGAATTGAGTGAGTTATAAACATTTCATTGATTCTCATAGTTGCAGATTGATATTTCCAGTTTACTGTTTTTGTATCAGATTGTACAAGTTCTGATTTCTGATTCATTATCGGCTGTTAGAGAGTTAAACAATTATTGAAAAACATCTATTAATCTTGTGTATGAAGATTACTGTATTTCCTATGTAATTTGCAGCTTATTTCTCATTGTACAAACTGTAAACAGTAGTACTGTTCCAGTTTTAATTGCTGCAATTTCTTTCTGTATCTTCTCATATAAGTCCCCTGGATGGTTTACCGCCAGTGTGGTTAAATTGATTGTAATATCTTATACCCACTCATAGTGGTGAATCCCCACAGCATTGTGGATGCCCGCCGCAGCGGACGAATTGTTTTCTATTGTAATCTTTTCCCCCCACTGTTTGGTGGTAGTGTCGAACTGTTTCTCATGGCTGGTTATCCGCCTATCATTTCATAATTTCAATCTTTAACACTCCGTCATATGTTAGCACCTCGCCCTCAGTGGGATCTTGAGTGCACATTCTTGACGTTGAGTAGTTCTTCAATTCAAGTTCAGTTTCTTCAATTCAAGTTCAGTTTGCAGTTTGAGGCTAACGCTAATCCAATCATCTATTGCTGGTTATGTTGTGTTATTTTTTCAAAAAAAATTGGTTAGCATATTTCAGTTCCATTGAGAGTACAAATATTAATTGCCCTTCCAAAATGCTACAAAAATACGCTAAGGGTTCCCTTGAACCTAAATCCTCTTTAAAGCAATTTGCAACTAAGTTACAAACAAAGCCCAATTCTAGGGTCACTAGTTTGTGGAAATGCCACTTTTGTAAACTTAAAGTTTAAAGTAGCATTGCCAGAGTTGATGTTCATCTCCTTCATATCTAAGGCAAAGGTGTGGAAGTATGTATCAAGCTGGCATATAACCTCGAATATAGGTTGAGATAAGTAAAATATGGATTGCATCTACATCCACTTCTTTGCCACTAAGGGGGAGGGTCTTCAGAGTTTACTTCTACTACTTTATAGAGGCCACAAGAACATATTCCCATTTCTTCTAGGTTAGGAAAAGCAAAGCCTAAGAGCAAACATAGGGTAATTAGGGATGCTTCAAACCCGCTAACAAATTTATTCAATGTACAATTGAAGGATGAGATAGATGATGCCATTGGAAAATTCTTCTTTGCCAATGGCATTTCATTCCATGTGGGTCACTCTCCTTATTATAAGGAAGTTGTGGCAAAGATAATAAGGGTGGGACCATCATACGTGCCACTAGGGAGAATAAATTGAGAACAATCTAGGATCAAAACTATTTCAAGATTAATATTTTAATGGAGAAAATGAAGGATACTTGGATCACAAGTGGATGCATCATAGTCATGGATGGGTGGATGAACATTAGGCATTGTCCAATCATCAATATCACTGATTACAAATTTTGTAGGCACCCACCTACAGGAGACACCGATCCCTTAGACTCAGCACCAACTCAGCAAGACACCAATCTCCCTATGCAAGGCACCAACCTTGACTAACTCAAGGCACCAACCTCTATAATAAAATGTTTATATTTTTTGATGAATATGAACTGCAAATCTGATCGGCACTCCTTTCTTTATCCTTCTCCAAAATCTCACTTTGTGATATATGACATGTCTTCAATGCACACACACTTTTCTCTACTTCCTTCACAAAAATCTGCCTTGAATGATTTATTCTTTGATTCTACACTCACTATTTCTCTTCACTTAAATCTGATATAATCACCTTAAAATATCTTCTTCAACTTTGATATAATCTCCCTCAAAAAGTCTGCTATGATCTCCTTCAGCAATCTGCTATAATCTCCTTTAGTAATCTGTTATACTTATAATCTCCTTTAAAATTCTCTTCTCACACAATTATGTTGGTGAATATATGATATATCCTTCTTTTTTTATCTCACACACATCTCTCACTTTATTCCCCACACTCTTTTCTCACATACTCATCTCTCACATTTCTCCTCTCCTCACAATCCTTTCTTTTTATATCTTCATTATTCAAGTGAAAAGATACATCTCTTAGAAAAGAGATAACCCTCTAAAGAGTCATCACCTTTTATAAAGAAGTGATCGCTGCTTTTTGAAACTAATTCATAATCCCTTTTAATCTTTACTAAAATGCTGCCTTCAACTAATATAAATGGTCACTGCCTTCTCTCCAATATAATCGCCACTTTTATTAACATAAGTGCTGCCTTATAATGAAACGCAGCCTCTTAGTGAATGATATTAATTGAACTTCCAATCACTCACCTTTTAATATGAATCATTGCCTTATATTAATTGCTGCTTTATTATTTAATAATCTTTAACATTGTTATATACTTTAACTAATATGAATCGCTAACTCTTAATAAAGTTTGCTGCATTTATCATGATTGCTCCCTTGTCTTTTAACTTTCACTAGTCTTAATAGCATTTGCTGCCCTTAATATATATATTAAGTTGATTGTGGTCGGCCAGAAAAGTATGTATTTGGGCAATTAATAATTGTCTTTTACATAGGCCTCAAAGTAAAGTTGGCTAGCATAGGTTGGCTATGTTAATTGCTATTCATTATCTCTCAATCACTGCTCATTATCATTCACTACCTCATTTTTCTTTTGTAATCAATGACACTTAAACCAATAATCTTGTCTATCTGCTTTGACATCAATGACAACCATTTCCCATATTCTTTCTTTGACATCAATGACAATATTCTAACAAGAAACACCACAAGATAGAAAGGGGAAAACAATAGTGGTTGAGCACCCATCAGCCTCCACACTAGCAAACCCCATGTATAAAATAAATGAATTTTTGGTGCAATAGAAGCAACCCCAACCAACCATTAGTAACTCTACCTACAAAATTCTTCTCACCCTCCACTTCAAGCACACAAATGGATATCTCTCATATCTCCCCTCTTCAAAACTTTCAAATAGGAGATATGTTACATAGCGCTGCAAGAGAATATCTACTGAAGCAACATGTAGAAATTGATAAATCCCTTGCAAACATAGAAACAAGGCTACCACAAATAGGTAGAGATACTACACTGCCATTAGATCAACAATTGAGGAAGGCTATAAGTGGCATTAAGATATAATTTCAAATAGGATGCACAAAAGGATGCTATCAAACAAGAGATAATGATTGAAATTTAGAAAAAAATGTTAAGAGGGTATAAGGAGCAAATGTGTTGCAGCACAAGCTAAGCTACAAATGGAAGTCAACAATATGAAGAATAATTAGAAGCATAAAGTTTCCACAGTCCATGATAATCAAGTGAGCTGTTTCTGGATTGAAACTGTGTCAATTTTTTGTATCAACGTTTCAGATCATACTCCATGATCCATCATCAGGAAGATATGCAAGCAAAAGAGAGAGAGAGAGTCAAAAGATATACAAAGAATTTGACATTGTTTCAATCCAGAAATAGCTCACTTGATGAAGAATAATTTCAACAATGTGAACACATTATACCAATTATGACTAGGATGGCCTGCATCAGCCAAAGCATTGACAATATGGATGGAAACTATTGAAAAACAAATCATGCAGGTGTCTATCTCTTTTTTTTGCAAACAAAGATATTGATGGAAGCCAAAGAGTTCAGATAGAAAACTAGCATAACTAATACCAATAGATACATGACCAAAGAGAAAGTATAAGGGCACAAATGAGGAGATTAAGAGAAGTTGCTAACTTGTGCTTAGCACACCTGACAAGTTTCCTAGAGCAAGCAAAGAAGCTTGCTGATTACATCAAACCCCCAAACTCTATTAGTAATGGAGAAGAAACTTTGGTAAATATCAATGGCCAAATTCATCTTTTGCAACAGGCCACAATTCAATGGGATAGTACCTACACCCAGCTAAGGGGCATATACAAAAACATTCTGCCTAGAGAGGAGAAAAAACATCTACCATTTTGCAAGCTACATTAGCAAATTTTGATATTTTGAAGACAATCAACATTTTGAAGACTAGCAGACAAATCCAACACATCTTGAGGACAGCATGGGTTCAATAGGGATATAATGTTAGCAATGCAAAGCTGCATGGCAAGGAAGAAAAAGGTTAAAAGCACCACAACACATCCTGCACTCATGGCCAAATCACAACATCTAAGGGACATAGTAAGACAAAAGGACACACCCCTCTATGTAACAATGTATATATACACCGCAAGGTAAAAGATAGAATAGATGATATATACGAGATAGAGAATATGTAAATGTAAGGAGATAATCAATAAGATAGAAGAGAGAAAAATTTAAGTGAGAGATAGATGTAAGATAGAAGAGAAAGAAGGGCCGATATATGTGAATAAAAGATGTTATATTGATGTAAATATACTGCAACCTTATTTAATTGGGTGTACTGATTGGCATATGAATGTGATGAATGGTTGTGTATTTTTTTTAAATTACTTGCATTGTATTCTACCACACTTCATTGTAATCTATCGTGCTGATTCTAATCTTCTTACCCCTTTACACTGGGGTATAACTATAAACTACACTTTGAATAGCATAAGCACAGATCTTTGGTCTACACCCCCTCTCTCACCAACAATGGGTGCATGTCATTCCCTTGATTTTTGGGATTTTTGTGCCACCTTTGCCTTAGCCTTATCCCCTTTGGATTTGAAAACTCAAAGGCTATATATTATAGTTCATTTCCTTTCATTCTCATCTAATTCAATTCAAATATTGGGATGTTGAATTTCTTGTCTTTTGATTGCATTTGATTTTATGTCATCGTAATGCTCTTTTGTTCCTAGGAAGATTTAATATTGCATGTTCATTATGAAATCTAACATGGGTCACTTAAAATCTGTAATGTCCCCTTCTCAATTGTGAGCAATTCAGTTGACCGTTGGCCTATTCCGGAGACCCGTAGGTTACTCGGAGGGTGAAGATTAGGGTTTCCTATTTTTGTGGAGGTTGTTGCTTGAAGTTTGGAGATTGGTTTGCGGATTCTTTCTAGGTTTTCAGAGAGCTTCGCAGTGGTATGACATGCATTGTGATCCGAGCAACTTCATGAATTTACTTTTTAATAAATTCTATTTCTGGCAGTGGTCCTATTGGCTTCGATATAGTTGGCTCTCTTCTTTAGCCAGTGCAATGGGTATTTTGAATTTTGGCCTTCGGGTACATTTTCTAGAGAGATAAGTTAAGTGATTTAAATAATGTTATATTTTAATGTTATGTTTTCTCATTAACCCCTTGGCCTAGCTTTATCACTTTATGTTGTTTTAAAAAGGGGGACTTCAAGGGTGATTATCTCATCAGGAGATAATTTATATTTTTCTAAGGCCAAATTATCTGTTGGAGAAGTGGGACGCCTACTTGAGGGAAAGATTAATTTTGATAAAGATGAAATATTTGCCTTATGAAAAAGGACGCCATCTTTGGAGGGAAAAGAGATGAAGTCAAATTTGAGTTTGGGCACCCTTCTTGAAGCTTCTAGAAGATTCTTCTCAAGTCTTTATAAGCAAGCCTCTGCTCTTCATTTGAAATCTTTTGTCTACCATATCGTTATGCTGCTGAATTGTTTCCAGGCATACACTTCGAGGAAAGCATACCTCCTAGCATTGGCTCATCTTCTTGCTTGAGAGATAGCAACTAGTTGAGATAATAGTTTGTAATGGAGTCCTTTGCATTTGTAGTTGGGTTTCTTGCATTTGTAGTTCAGTTTTAGCAAGTTAGTGAAGTTTTGGTGTTGCTGGTTTTGCCATAGCTGATTGTAAGTTTCACTCATATCTTCAAAAATAAAAATATTTTCATTCTAGGTATCTTTCCATTGTGTGTCTTTGATAGGGGCGACCCTTTGCCTAAAGTTGCAGATTTTTTGATGGAGAAATGAATTTTTAAGAAGTTGCCCTTCTTGAGGGCCATACCATTCTGTTCTGCCTGGCAAATGTTTAGAAAAAAAAATTACAAGTTTTTAGAGTCATTTTCTGATTAGAATCTGGTCGCCATCTTCTTAGTGTTCATTTGCATCAGATTTCACGTCATTTGGACAAGTCTAGAGAGAGTTATGAGCATTTTAGTGAGTTACAGTGTTGCTGGTTATGCATTTTCAGTCATTGTTCAGTCATATCACATTGTAAGATTTTTTCTTTGGGGTTGAGTTTGAGTATTGGAGTCTTGTTGTGCATTGGGAAGACATTATATAATATTGCAGCATTGATAGACTTCTAATTCAGTGTTCTTGGCAGGCAACTCTACTCATTGTAAGGCTGTTACAGTAGTACTGTTCAGCCATTTCTATTTCTTGCTAAGTTACATTGTATTCCCACGGTTGTGGAAAAGAATGGCCCTCACTCAGTCTTCTTTGTAATGCATTAGATCCTCATCATCATATGATAGCGCCTAGCTCACCTCAAGCTTGGAGTGCACATGCTTGATGAATAAGTTACTTTCAGCACTGCATTGTCATCAATAGAATCTCCACCATATGATAGCGCCATCCCCATCTTGAGTTTGGAGTGCACATGCTTGGTGTCGAGTTTACTTTCTAGCATTGCATTTCTTTTCATAGTACCTCCGCCATATGGTAGCACCATTCCCACTTTGGGTTGGAGAGCACATTCTTGGCGTTGAGCTTCTTTCAGCACTGTAATACTTTCAAGTTGCTACTGACAACCCTCTTGCCATATGACAGCATCATTCTCATCTTGAGATTGAGTGTGCATTCTTGGCAAAGAGTTACTTTCCGATTGCTAGTTTTGGTCTAAGCTAACTTTAACGGGTGCTTATTGTGTTGGTGTGTTCATTCAATAATTGAAAAAAATTGGCCGGCACATTACAAAATCTGTTCAGGTCAACATTGGAACAGATGGCACCCCAAAAATCACAATAATTCGTGATTATTGGGGGACAAAAGCATTAGCACAAGTTGTTGCGCTTTTGCATAAACATGCAAATCTTTTTCCTAAAGGTAATCAAGAAATGAAAGGATTGCATCCTTCCCTAAGGGAAAAGCAGATCAAGCAAAAATCAAATGCAAAACCAATTAAAAAGTGACCATATCAGCCAAATCCAAATTTGTACACAAGAATCAAAGAAGAAATTGATAAGATAATAGAATCCAGTGTAATTTTTCCAACTGATGAATTAGAATGGGCTATCCTAAGCTTATCTCTATGAAAAAAGGTGGGCACATAAGAATTTGCATTAACTATAGAGTACTAAATAATGCCTATGTAACTAACCCGTTCCCAAAGCCATTTATAGAAGAGATCTTCAAAGGTGTAGCTGGCCGAGAGGTATACACCTTCACCGATAGATTTTCTAGATATCATCAAGTTCAAATTGAAGAGGTAGATAAAGAAAAAACCACTTTTGCAGCTGAGTGGAGAAGTTTTGCATACAAAGTAATACCTTTCAAACTCAAGAATGCACTATCTATTTTCTCACACACAGTGGTAAGCGCATTTAAAGATTTCATGCATGATTCATTGCAAGTTTATTTGAATAACATGACAATGTATGGCATAGTAACAAATCACTTGGACAAATTGCAATTAATGTTTGACCAATGTCGCCAATTAAGCATCACTCTAAATTTACAGAAATGCACATTTGTGGCACATGATAATCTACTAGGCCATGTCATTTGTAAGGAAGGTATGCTAGTAGATCTAGCAAAAGTATGCCCCTATTCTTCATTTGGCTAACCCCAAATCACAGCACAAAGTTTGCACATTTTTGGGACAAGTCAGCTACTACTACAAATTCATTAAGAACTATGTACACATTTTTGTACCCCTAGAGGCCTTATTGTGAAAAGAAGAAACATGTCATTGGACAAATGCGCATCAAACAGCATTTGAGATGCTCAAAGAAAAGTTGGTGACTACACCAATTCTACAATTCCCAAATTGGACCAAGCCATTCCATGTCCATGTAGACACTTTATGTATGGTAATTGGAGTTGTTTATGCATAGTTGGGTGAAGGAAATATCAATCATCCAATCAACTTCGCAAGTAGAAAATTGGTAGTTGTTGAATGCAACTATACAACACAACACAAAGCACTATCAATGGCTTATGTACTGCAAAAATTCAAAATATATCTTCTAGCGATGGTTTATGCACTGCAAAAATTCAAACAATATCTTCTAGCCACTCCTTTTGTGTTCTTCACAAACCACCAAGCCCTCAAATATTTGGTAAATAAACCCATCCATCATAAGCAGGTATTCTGATAGATCCTTTTCTTCCAAGAGTTTAATTTTTCTATGTATGCCCAAGCAACCACCATGTTGACCTAGATCACTTGTCTCATATGGATACAAGAGAATCTAGTGCAACATCTACTGAAATAGGATCACTAGATGCACAACTTTTTGCATCAAGGTAACCCCTAATGATGTGGAAGATATTGCCACTTTTCTTATTCTAGAAGCCAAAAAACTATACAGCTGCACAAAAGAAGCAATTGGCAATGCAAGTGACACAGTTTCAATGAGTTGAACAACTCTACAAGTTGGGACTCAATGAAGTTATATGACAATATGTATCACAAGCTAAGGTCATTGAAGAGTGCCATGATGATCAAGTTGGAGGCCATTATCAAGGATAACTAAAAGAGCAAAAGATTTTGCAAGTAAGACTTCGGTGGCCTTCATTACATGAGGATGCATATAAATATGCTAGAAGCTGCAAAATCTGTCTATGCACAAGTAAACTTGACACAAAAGATGAGTTGCCACTCAACCTCATCATGGCCCAATAGCCATTGATTTTGATGGACCGATTCAACCTATAGCTCATTGTTCTAGTGTGCACTACATTATTATTGCTATAGACTATCTAACCCATTGACCCGAGGCTACACCAACATGTGATTGCATAGTGAAGACTATAGTGTAGTTCATTTTTGAAAACACTCTCACAAGGTTTGGCTACTCATTAAGCTTAACCAATGATTAATGGACACATTTCACTATGTCAACTATACAAGTGCTATTGTGCACCTTCATGATCCAATAACACAAGAACACACCATATCATCCACAAGCCAATGGCTATTGAAGCCTTCAATAAGAACTAGAAAACAATGTAGTCAAGGTGTGTGATGTGAGAAAGAATGATTGGATTGAAAGAATGCCTATGGTCCTTTGAGCATACTACACAACGTGCAAAAGGTTGACCAAGAATACTTTGTTTCAATTAACATTTGGAAAAGAGATAGTGGCACTTGTTGAATCTTTTATACCAAGCCTATGCATTGCACAGATTGCCTGTTGAGATGACAACAGCTCTATTCAAGAATGCTTAAGTGAACTAGAATTACTCAAAGAGAAATGCCATCTGCTGCTTTGAACATAGCGTATAGAAACACATATGCAAAAAGCATGGCATGATTGCCATATCAAGAAATAGAAATTCTAGCCTAAAAGCCTGGTATTATTATTTGATAGCCCATTCCAAAAACACTTAGGCAAGCTAAAATTCCATTGATTGGATCCATATGTCATCAAAGATATTTTACCAAATGGTTTTGTTAGTCTAAATACATTGCTTGTTAACATTTTAAAGGGTAGAGTAAATGGTGGCCGTTTGAGACCATATGTCAAACGAACACACCATTCTAATGCATAACTTATGTTTGGTCCTCTAATAAGGTCATTTTGGCGATTAACTTTAAAGCAATTTTCCTTTTATTATTCTTTTTTGTTGAGTCTAAACACTCTTGTTCTATTTTATCAACTTAGCTTAGATTTAGGTTTAGATTTAGTTAGTCCTCATTCTTGCTTTGTGCAATCCAACGCACATTGAAAGTTTGTCCTTCAACACATTTATATTGCTGGAATAACACAGCTTGAGTTAATTTGACCCATATTCTTTGGTTATAATATTTGCACACATATGCAAGAAGTATTGAATATTTAGCATTGCATCCAAGGAAGACCGATTTCTTCAAGACATTGCACACAGATGGGTGGAATGCATGTCACCATAAACTGCAAAATTACAGAAGGTTTGGTTTCATTTGTCTATGGCAATTAATCCGTCCTTATGTATGTCCAAGGATCCCAACATATAGCATTGTGATAAACAAGAAAAAGTAAAGGATGTAGCATATCCTAAGTACAAGCTCAAAATATAGTGTGCAAGATCATTGTTTATTGGCATGGTAGTTACTACTAGATGTTCAGTAAAATTACTACACAATTAGGTTGGGATGCCTTTTGTACTTGCAGGTAGGCACGTGACACTAGCAAAAATAATGTACTTCGAAAATCCTTTCATTGCCATGTAGAAGGCATGCATTTTCAAGAAAGATAAAGAAAAAGCTACCTAAGTAAAACTTACTATACAGTTAGGTTGGGATGCCTTCTGTACATACAGGTAGGCACGTGACACTAGCAAAAATAATTGTACTTCAAAAATCATTTCATTGCCATGTAGAAGGCATGCATTTTCAAGAAAGATAAGGAAAAGGCTACCTAAGTAGTGGTTCACTACCATTGGGAAAGTGTCATGTCCCCATCCTAGTCAGCGCAGCTGGTGACGAGGTTAGCCTATTATTCGATCCTCGTAGGCTGACAGGAGTGTGCAGAGGATCATTTGGGGCAGTTACTCAGTGTTTGGTAGCTCCAGTTTTGCAGTTGTGTCAGGTTGGGCCTTCGTAGAATCTTCCAGAGTGCATTTTCAGGAACTTTCTATTTTTAGAAAGTTAGGTCAGGCGGAAGCTGCTATTTTGGGCAGGGCACCTAGTTCAACCTTTCAGCTCAGAGTCGACCCGGTTCAGCAGTTTGTTGATCAGACGGAGAAATAAGGAGTAATTAATGATTTATTAAATATTTAATAATTTGACTTTATATTAAAGTCACTTTATTGAAATATTTAAATATTTAATTAAATTGGCCAGTTATAAAGTATTTATTATACTTTATAATAAAGTATTAATTTTTGACTTAGTGAATATTTATTATTCATTAAATTGAGGCGCCATTTAATTATTTAATATTTCTCCTAAGTATCAAAGGTGAAATAAATCATTTTTATTTAAATGATTAATTAAAAGGAGTTGGGTCGAATTTTATCAAAGGAATATATATTTTCTTTCAAGGCAAAATCGAACCATTCTGATAGTATTATTCGACTTTTGTCTTATTGCTCTGAGCATTGGAGTTTGCAAACCCTAGGGTTTCTGGCAGACGATCGTTTCTGGAGAACGAAAACTCTTCAGGGATTAGGCAGACTGAGGCTGTGCAATACCAGCTGAAGCTTGCACTTGGTGATTTCACACAGAGGTCACAGATTGTGCTTATTCATCCATTCTGGCAGAGATTTTCAGAGATAATCATCAGTTGATAAAGGCGACTTAAGCAGAGATCATTCATCAGTGTTCTGGCACAAATCCCAAGGAGCCGTACTTATCATTTATTGCTGTACCTGGCCGTACCAGCAAGGCCGTACTTTCCTTTCTCTGGAGAAACGTCTTCATTCCTCTGGTTCTGGGGATTGGATCTAGGGCGCTTGGGTCTACTGGAGGTTTAGCATTGATTTCTGAGCTGGAGATTCTTCTATTTCATTGGGCCGTACCATTTTCTTCATGCATTTTATTGCAGCATACAGCCGCCACCAGGGTTTCATAATAAATCTATATTCTCATTCATATGTTGTTATTTCTCTTTGTAAATGCTCTGGAAAAGTTAATAAATGATGCGCCTTGGTATTCTGAGCATTTCCTATGTATTACAATGCACATTTGAATTTATATGAATTTACTAGCATTTATTAGAAAAATCGCAGCATTTCATTTTGTCTGGAAAACCTTCAAAAATACAAAAAAACACAAAACTTGCAAAAAACCTCAGTTTCAGTTAGGGTTTCAGAATAGAGAACCATCCGGGTTCTGACAGAAAGCCACACTTGAAGCCTGAAGGTATTAGTGCATGCATTTAATGATTGCATACCACAAAGCTCATGGAGATTGGCCAAGTTTAACAGTTGAGCTCACAGTTAATGCTCACAGGGATGAAAACTATGGCATGTCCACGCTATCAAGATGGGATGACAAAGAATGACTTTTCATATGCATCAAAATTAAAACTTCGAAGGTGACAAATTTGCAAAATCATCCAATACAAGGATCAATGATCAATTAAAACTTAGCAGTTGTGCCATGTTCAGTAAAATGTAATATCCCCAACTGGAGTTGATATTTTTACGATAATTTCAGTTTGACAGATGTGCCATTTTGTTGAACAATTTGCATTTTAACTGAACTGTGTATTTCAGAGGGTTTGTGGTTTGCGAACTCATAAAATGATAACTCAGAAAATAAAAAACTTTACACTTTGTATTGTTTCAGATATGAGATCATATATTGCATTCAATGACATGTAAACTCAACATTTACATTTCAGATTCTCAGTTTTCTGAGCAAACAAATAACAGAGCTCATGCATTTACATACCCAAATCACATTGCATAACATAAAATACCCGTTTGTTGATTCCTAAGCAATTGCTATGGCTGTTGATGAAAGTCAGGCTGATGTATGAAATCCAAACAGCAGATAGAAGCTGGAAATACATGCACAGTCAGCCCAGAACTGGTAAATCATGACCAGACCAGCATATATGCCCTCTACAGTGACTGCAACTCCCTTGTAAAATCCGTCCAATGCAAGATATGCACTCAGCAGCACAAAAGACAATAACAGCAATGTAGGAAGGTGGAAAATGAATGTTTGCAGCTGCCAATACCATGAAATCATGCCCAGCACCTTTGAAAACGTCCAGTACTCAGAAAAAGATGTTGCAGCAGTTATGGTGATGGAAATATGGGAAGCTTCACCCCTTTTAAATGCTCCAGAATTCCTTGCCAAAGCCCCACGGTTCACTGTGAATAGTAACTCGAACCCTAGCTGCAGAGATAGAGGCCACATTGGAAGGATAATCAGCAACAGTCCCTGGAAAAACCCCACGCACAGCCTAGGTGCCAGTCAATGCAAACGCCTAGCATTGGAAAGTCCTCAAGACCCTACGCCAAATCTGAAGCATGAATAACAGAAGTCTGAATATAACAAAATGCCACGAACAGCTTTGTATTTTCCTGAGTATGGCATCCACTCCTGATTATGCAAAGCTCTCAAAACTGAAACATCTCAACCTTCAATATGCCTCAGATGTTAATCGATATTTCCCAAATTTATCTATGCTAATTTGTCTTGCCTGGCAAGACTCACAAATTATTTCAATCACTCAATCCAACCAGTGAAGCACAAATGCGAATCCTATCTGAATTCGCCTCAATCTAGCGAGGGTGGAATCTTTCACCGCCAAAACTAGATACTAGTACGAATATAACCTAGGGTTTCAGACTCCAAAGAGTTCCTCTAAAAAAACCAAGAAAATAATAATAATCTTTGCATAATGAGAAATGAGCCCTCAAGTCCTTTTTATAATACCCTTTTAGGTTTTCTCGCCAAAACCAATTAACACTTTATTATAAAGTGCCTTATTATATTATAAAGTGACTTTATTAAATATCTTTTAAATATTCCTCAATGTCACTTTATAACTCCATTTAATATAATTATTTAATATTACCTTTATAATTGCACTTTTTGCCTGGCAACATTAAATAATTTAATTAATTAATTAATTTAGCTCCTATAACGGCAGGATGGAAAACAGGGACATTACATAAAATTTACTATACAATTAGGTTGGGATGCATTCTGTACTTCCAAGTAGGCACATGACACTAGCAAAAATAATGTATTTCCTGTGTTACACGGGGATGCGTCCCCCTGCCCAAACCCTACGTCCCCATCCCCTATGGCGTTTCGAGGATGGGGGCACGGCAAGGGATGTCCCCCAGGCGTCCCCCTTGATTTTTGAAAACTGGGGGACAGCAGGGAACGCGTCCCCAAAAAAGGGTACGGCTGGAAAATAAAAGGGGACGCGAAACGGCTAGGGGACGGCTAGGAGTCCCTCAACCATATCGGGGACGCCCAGGCGTCCCCCTTTCGTCAAAGTAAAAAATGTTTTGATTTTTGGAAAATTAAATAAAAATTGCTTGATAAATATTAAATATCTCATTATATTTAATAAAATATTTAATTTTTAAACAAACTATTTAATTTTATTGTCAAATTAAATAAAAATTACTTGGTAAATATTAAATATTTCATTAAATAAAAATTGTTTCATAAATATTAAATATTAAATATTTCATTATATTTGATAAAACATTTAATTTTTAAACAAACTATTTAATATTATTGTCAAATTAAATAAAAATTGCTTGATAATTGATAAATATTAAATGTTTTATCAAATATTAAATATTAAATGTTTTCTCATTAGATTTGATAAAAATGTTTTATCCCCATTTGAATGGCATTGACTAAATAATAAAATATTATTATATTTACTTTAGTCATTCAACCTAAAATTGAACAAAATGCTTTTATATTTAATAGTTAAGTTATTGGCATTGCTATTAGTGTTTACCTTTATCTTTATATTGCCGTTATATCGCTGTTATACTGCTGTTATACTCTTTATCTATGCACATATTGTCATATTGATATTGTTGCACCTATTTGATATTTCAAATTGCTCTCTTTCTCTAATCTATATATAATATATTTTTAAAAATTCATATATATATATATATATATATATATTTCAAAAAATTCCTATATCGCGTCCCCCCCGCCGTCCCCAAAATTTGCCCTCGGACTGCCGTCCCTAAAACGCGTCCCCTGCCGTCCCCCCATCCCCGTCCCTGAAACGCCGTGGAACATAGTGTATTTCAAAAATCATTTCATTGCCACGTAGAAGGTATGCATTTTCAAGAAATATATGGAAAAAGCTACCCAAGTAGTGGTACACCACCATTGGGAAAGCCACACTTGAAGGTATTATTGAATGCATTTAATGGTTGCATGCCACAAAGCTCTTGGAGATTGGCCAAGTTTAGTAGTTGAGCTCACAGTTAATGCTCAAATGGATGACAATTATGGCATGTCCACATTATCAAGATGGGATGACAAAGAATGTCTTGTCACATGCATCAAAATTAAAACTTTGAAGGTGACAAATTTGCAAAATCACCCAATATAAGGATCAATAAATGATCACCATGAAGGCATTTAATACCCCTACTAATTGGTTGTGCTTGTATAAACCCACAATTTTACAAGCATTTTACTGACAAATTGCATCAATATGACAATAACAAAACTTTGCCAAAATTTGGACTCCTACTACAACTCCACTTATCCACTATAATTCATCATTTCTTGTCGCAAATACATGAGCTTGAATGTTATATTATTGCAAAATTTGTTACAACTTGATACAATAAGAGCTTGAATTCAATTCTAATGGTGGGAACATCTTGTACTCGACAACAAGTCAATGAAGCTATTCAAAGCAATAGTTTAGAAGCAACACTCTACAAAACATAGTGGAAGAAAATTCTACAAATGTGGACGAAGTAGGACAATACAAATTTGATTTTATGAAGGTGGCTATTTTAGAAAAAACCCTTGAACATGATATGTAGGGTATTCTAAAATCATGCAAAATCATAGAAAGCAAACACGCTAGGGATAATACCAAAAATCTGCTAGAAGGATTGGGAGATCTTAAGCCTATGGAAAAAGGCAACGATATTTTTGAATGGAATGAACCAATAGATGTAATGTCTCCTTTCGACTGCCAACATTAGATAGTTACAATCGATATGGAACAAACATTGATTGGGTCCATTGTCAACAACTGAAGTAGTTAGTTGCCATTAGGATGTGGCTCGATCAACTAGCATTAGAGCATCTTTAAATAAAGTGGATCATTGCAGTTCTATTTTCCTTTTGGGTTGTATGCTGCAGCATTTACTTGCAATTAATTTAGGGGTCATACATTCAATTAGCTCCCTAGAATCTTGGAGAGTGAATGGTATATTATTTAGCAATAAGTGTGGGGAATAATGCCCATAATTTATGCATCACCCAACTGAGTATAGAGGTAGCACTAGGGATGATTAGAAGGTATCTTTGAAATCATAAAAAACTTACAAAGCATCTAGCAGCAATATTCTTTAGTAGCTAGGATGAAAACAGGTACAACTAGTAGGTTATAGAGACAACACCCTCCAGCAGGTAGCATCATACAGTGACACAACAATAGTAGTACTAACAGCAGGATGTGGAGGAATTCAAGAGCCACCAACAAGATACCAAGAGAATGAAAATCTTCGTCAACAACAATTATCAATAAGTTTCAACAAAAATAAATCTAGGCGTCTCAGATTTGACCAAAAATAGCTTCATCGTAGGAACAAATTTGTATTATGGGACATATAGATAATTATATGAATAATTATTTAGTACCTGGGACAAAAAACAGGTACAACTAATAGGTTCTAAGGACAACACCCTCCAGCAACCAACATCATACAGTTACACAACAACAGCAGTACTAACAGTAGGATGTGGAGGAATTCAAGAGCCACCAACAATATACCAAGAGAATAGAAATCTTTGTCAAC
The DNA here is from genome assembly GCA_007258455.2 of Sequoia sempervirens. Taxonomy (NCBI): domain Eukaryota; kingdom Viridiplantae; phylum Streptophyta; class Pinopsida; order Cupressales; family Cupressaceae; genus Sequoia; species Sequoia sempervirens. Next base: position 14,424 of record VDFB02005586.1, on the reverse strand, counting down.
AACCATTACAAACAAGTTTTGACAGAAATAAATCCAGGCATCGATTCGACCAACAACTTCTTCATCCTAGGAACAAATTTGTATTCTCGGATATCTAGTCAATTATATGAATGATTATTTTCTATATTGTGATAAATGTTAAAAGAATAGGTAAATATTCTATTATTTGTCTTTCCTATATTTTTTTTGTATTGTTATTAGGAATATTTTAGTGGTATCAAAGCTAGATCCTACCAGCCTATTGAAAACAAAACAAAAAACAACAAAAAAGCAAAACAAAACAAAAACCAAACAAATAGACAAAAGATTTCTGGCCAAATTTATTGCATGTCAAAAAGGGACAACGAAGAAAGATATCAATATAGGGAACAATGAAAACAGAAGATGCCAAGGTGAGGATAAAGATTAGGAATCCTTTGAAATGGTTATATCTTTGAAGGATGTAACGATGGTTCTTAATGATGGGCAACGACAACTCATTGAGCTATTTACTCACAACCAATAGAATGAGGCCTATCAGGATGTTAAACCTCCTGGGAAGGTTACATAAAGAGTGTCTTCATCCATAGAAATAAAAGAGAACATTCCAATGAACTCAGTCATAGGAACAAGTCTACCTAGGGTTATGTTCTTGCAAAAAGAAATTGGGATGCAAGACAGACATGGACAATCAACATGAGGAAGATTTGGACATTCTTCATGCCCAATACGAGGCAAAGAGCCCACAATTTATTGTAAAGTTCCAAGCTAATTCTCCTTGAATTTTGACAACTTTTGACAAAATATTCATAATAGAGAAAACTTGTAACAAAATCTTCCTTAATAATTAAAAGTGAAGTAACAATATATAAATTATCCTCTATCTAAGAAGTCCCAAGTCACTCCTTAAACAGGTATGGCTTGATCAGCAAGTCAAAAGGAACCAAATAAATCAGTCGTCGTAGTTGTTGATGCAGCCTCCATATAGTAGCTACAACCACCCTTAGGAATCAATTCCCCATCCAGATACAACGACGACAGATATTTGGGCACACAAATCCCTCTAAAAAACTCACTGCCCACTTTAATATGCAATGCTTCCTCTTTTGAAAATCTCATGTCCCTTCTTTAATTAATGTGGCTCCCTTGTGAAGCTATAAAATGGTATGGCCAGCATGGTAATTGGTACAACTAGTCTCACCATTAATAGGGCCAGCAAATAACAAGCTGCCCCTCAATCTTTTAGGTTGAAAATATTTTTCAACAAATATTTTGGTAAACTTTGTTGGAAGTTTGGAGATGTTGGAAGCTTGAGTTGTTTGTGAGTTGTTTGGGTGTTGTCATTGATGTCAAGCCGTTGTATAAAGAAAGTGTTGGAATGCTACTAGTATTGATGATGTGCCTGGAATTGTTGGCATTGATGTCAACACATGCTGGTGTTGTCATTGATGTACTACTTCACTATAGTTGTAGAGGTTGTTGGCCTGACTTGTGTATGGGGAGACTATTGTAGTTGAAAAGTGTTGCATGTTGCAAATGTTGTAGATGTGTTGTGGAGATGTTAGTAATGTTGCTAATAAAGTTGGTTCACTTGGTTTCCAAGTTCTTTTGAGAAAATTTGAATAAAAGAGAGTTCAGTGTGACAGAGTGGTGTTCAGTGTTTTGCTCCACATTTCTTCATGATTGAAGATATGCTCATATGGTTTGGACGTGATGATCAGAGGTGTTCAGAGGTGTCATATCCAAAGTTTTAGGTTTTGGATCATACTACAGCAGAAGATGTGTTTGACAATATGTCTATCTGGTGAAATAGGGTGTTAAAGAGAAATGAGATTGCTCCGCATTTCTCCGCAATGAAGGTTTTGGTGTTGCGGATCTAGGAACGTGCTTATATTGTTTGTATCTACCTTCCCTTGAAGTTTCAGGTGTTGAGTTGTTCTGCAAAGTTGTTTGGTGTGTTGGATGTTTGTGCCAGTATGTTTGGTTGCACAGAATGAAGGTGTTCTTTAGTTTCAGGCACAGAAATGGGACTCACCCGGACTCGTCAGGACTCACCCGGACTTGTCAGGACTTGTTGAATCCCGATTCAAGTCACCTGGGTTGAGTCCTGGGGGCTCGGACTCAGACTCAGTCGAGTCTTGCCAAGTCTTGTTGAGTCCTGCCTAGACTCGCTAAGTCTGGCAGACTCGCTGGACTCAGCAAGTCCAGGAGAGTCCCGTCACCAGGACTCGGCCAACATAGCCAAGTGAAAAAAGCAAAAAAAAAACATAAAAGAGTCATTTAATTTGGTTTTTTTTTACTTATATCTTCTCCCCAACCCTAAAAGCAACTTCATTTCATTTACTTCGCAAAATAGGAGGAGAAAAGAGAGTTGTGATGAAAAGAAAGAGTTCATTGTAGGGCAACCAGCAAGAAGTTGAAGACAAATCCATTATCAAATAGCATTTGGGAAGCGTCATACCATCAAGGAGGTGCATTGAGAGCTCATTACCAGTGATTGGAAGGAGTTTGCATTGCATTTCAAGCCTAATCTCAGAGGTAAGTTTGATTTTAATTGGTTTTTTTGTGTTTTTTAAACAAAAAATTCATTGTAATTTGTAAAATCGTTGTTTTTTTGAGTTTGCATTTCTTTTTTTACAAACCCTACTTGCAACTTAAATAATTTTAGAAACCCTACATGTTATTGCAACCACATTCATTTGCAATTCAAACCATATTTTCACAATGTCTCAAACCCCAGACAGAAAAGACCCTATTTGGAAACATGCTGAAATCTTTCTCGAGCCGAAAAAAGGAGAGGCAAAATGTAAATATTGCAAAACAATATTTCATGGAGGCATAAATAGATTGAAATACCATATTGCACGTATACTCGTCCATGATGTAGTGGGCTGCATTAATGCACCTCCTGAGGCTGTTTGTGTGGTGCAAGTGCAATTAGAAACATTTGAACTGCAAAAAAAAATGAAAAAAGGCAGAGGGAGGAGTTGGCGAGCATTGGTGGTGTTGGAGATGCTTCTTCCATGCCTCCATACCGTCCTAGTGCTAGTGCTTGTGCTATTGCTTCTGCTAGTGCACCAATTATGGGTACTCCTAGTGTTGCTATTATTGCTAGTGGTAGTGGGAGTGTTAGCATTGGCCCTAGAGTTCGTAAATCTAGGGTAGATACATATTTTGTACCATGCAGTACTCCTGGTTCCCAACCGTCGCTTGAGAGCATGGGTTGGAACAAGGACGCACATGATGCAGCGAAGAAATCAATTGCAGATTTTTGGTACTATTGCACCATTCCCTTCCATGTAGCCAGGTAATTCTTTTTTGTTTAATTGTTTTAAAATTTATATTTAGAATCTAGATGTATCTCATTCTCAAATTCAAATTTAAAGTTAAAACTTTTCACTTTACAATACTTATCTAAGTAACTTATTAATTTATTTATGACATGTTTTATGTCTCTCTTTTGGCAAAATATGGTTGATGCCATTACCATATGTGAGGCAGGGTTCAAAGCCCCTACCGAAGATGAATTAAAGGACCCACTTTTGAATCAAAAGGTGGCAGATGTAAAAGCACAAATAGAGGAGCAACGCTTGCAGTGGAGGAGTTTGGGTTGCACCATCATGACCAATGGTCGAACCGATAGAAGAAATAGGATGTTGCTTAATTTTCTAGCTTCCTCTGCAGGTAATTGTACTTCCCTCAATGCATTGATTAATTTGAAATTTGAATTTGATTTAGTGATTAATATGGCTGGTTTATTTTTTTTAATTTATTGAATACTTGGTTTTGCTTCTTTTTTCAGGTGACACCGTCTTCATCAAGTCCATTGATGCTTCCGCCCATGTCAAAAATGCCACATACCTTTGTGAGGCTATAGAGGAGGTGATAGCTGAGGTGGGTGAAGAGAATGTGGTTCGAGTGGTGACCGATAATGTAGCAAATTATGTTGTTGTTGGTAGATTATTGATGGAGAAGCACCCTACTATATTCTAGACTCCATGTGTCGCTCATTGCCTTGACCTCATATTGGAGGAACTTGGCAAGCTCCCATAAATCAAAACATGTGTGGATGGGGCAAAAAACATTTGCAAATTTGTATACAATCACACATGGGTCCTTAGCCTAATGAGGCAATACACGGGGTTGAGGGAGTTGGCTCGTCCTGGCATCAAATTTTATCACATTACAATCCTTGATTTGGTCAAAGGCATCTTTGAGGCGCATGTTTGTTGGTGAGGAGTGGACTTCCTCATCCTATGTTACAACCACTGTAGGGATTGATGTGACTAATTGCATTTTTGATGAGCCAAGACTTTGGGCACCAGCAGAGGAGATTGTGAAGTTAAAATTTAATTCTTCATTATGTTTTAATTTTTATTCATATTTTACTTTTATTTGTTTATTTTCGTTCACACTTAAGTTAATGTTTCACAATGTTTGCACTTTGCAGTTTATCGAGCCCTTGCTAGTTCTCCTACAAGTTGTTGATGGGGAGAAGCCCTCGATCCGTTTATGGTGGAGTTGAGGAGAAGTATCGTCCCATGTGGGAGATCATTGATAGGAGATGGCACCACCAGCTTCATAGGCCCCTCCATGCAGCCGCATGTTTCCTAAATCCAGCCTTCCAATTGAGCCGTGATTTCCGTGCAGATAATGAGATTCTTAGTGGGCTCTACTCGGCAATAGAGCGGATGTTGCATGTTGTTACTACACAAATAGTAATCGAGATAGATGCCTTCACTAAAGCACAAGGAGGACTCTTTGCACGTCAATTGTGCAAAGATAGTAGGACGACATTACCACCACGTAAAAATATATTTAAGGGCATAATTTTCATCTTTTTATATTATAATTTATTATTAAATGTTGAACTTGACACTTGAAACTTGAAAATTAAAGTTGGAAATGAGATTGATTTTGTTTCTTTTTCTCATCTTAGATAGATGGTGGCATATGTTTGGTTTTGATACACCGAACCTTCAAAATGTTGCCATTTGTATATTGAGCCAGCCATGCAGTTCATCTAGCGCAATTGGAGTATGTTTGAGCACATACACTCCAAGAAGCACAATAGACTATTAGTGGAGAGGATGAACAATTTGGTATATGTTCATTACAACCTTCGGCTCAGATACAAGAAGATTCTGACCAGGACTCCACCCTGATCAGGCTAGAGGAGGTTGATCCATAGTCTAATTGGATCGCTGAGGCTACAGATGCAGTCTTCAGTGACGAGGACCTTGATTGGGTGGACTAGCCAGATAGAGAGGCTGAGGTTGTAGCTATGGCTGAGGAGAAGGCTAGAGCACAAGCAGACACAGTTGGTGTTGGTGAGAGTGGCATAGAGACACAAGCAGAGACTATGGCTGCAGCTGTTACATCATCTAGGACCCTTAGATGCCTTCGTAGGAAGGATGCTGGCTCCATTATGCCATAGACTTGTAGCTATTGTTTTGATATTTCATATTTGTATGGAACATTTGATGTCATGGATTTCATATTCCATGAGTTTTGTATACATTTGACTATATTTATATATTTTAGTGTGCTATTTCCTTCAACAGCTCAGCTACAATTTGTGTACTTTATACTTATGTGATCGATGTATACTTGTGTATGTGATCAAATTTGCTTCTATTTAATGATGCTATTGTGTCTTTAAGGTTTATTCAATAAAGGGTGTTGAAAACAAGTCTTAAATCCTTAAAAATCTCTAAATTTCTAGGGGTTTTTCATTTTTCTGAGTTTGTGCCCAGTCCGGGTGGCGAGTCCAGAGTCCCAAGTTGAGTCACCCTAGCTGAGTCCGAGTCTCGTAATTATGGTTTCAGGTGTTGTAGTAGGTGTGTAGAATATTCTGATGGTGTTGGAATATTTTGAAATGTATGGATATTGTGGAGTGTTGTTATGTGGTCCGCGAAGTTGTTTTCGGACCTGGTTAAGCATGAACTTAATTGTTAAGGGCGTTAATAAAGGTTTGGCCAACCTAGCGTGATAGTGCTAATTGCGGAGGATGATTGTTGTTTGTGGAAGTGTTGAGAAGCGTGTTGGTGTAGATTTGGGTCCCAATTAAGTAGTGGCATGGTTTGGCTTCACTTCCTCACATTGTGTAAGTGTTTGGTGCCAACCTATTTGATGTTGAACAGTTCCTTAAGGCTGATCTAATTGAGATTGTTTTAGGTGGAAAATGGTATAAATGCAAGGAGAATTGTTGTGTGGATCAAGAGATGAGTGTGTGATGCGAAAAATGCAAATGTGATGATCTAAGTGCAAGCCTTAATACCTCTAACTTCCAGATGCAATGAGCAGAAGGTGTCTACATTTCAGTCTGTTCGATGAGTTGTTTGTGCTTCAGTGGAACTGTACCTTTGACATATGAGAAATGCATTGTTAGCAAGTTCAAATTGGCAATGAGCCACCCCTTCTTCTATTCTTCTTTCTTCTAGACAGTGAGTCCTTTGGCAGTGAACCACCAACAGTGAGCCTTTCTTTATCTTTCTAGGCAGTGAGCCCTTGGTAATGAGCCTTATTGTATTTGGTGCGCAATTCATATATTAGTGAGCTAATCCTCACCGTGGTTTTTCCCTTCTTGGGTTTTCCACCTAAATCTAGTGTTCTTATGTGTTTGGATGTGTTTGCATTGTTGTTTCACATGTTTACATTCTGCTAATGCAAGATAAGGGTTTAATGGTTGTTAAGGGTTTAAGGGCTAATGCAGATTTGAGTGTTAATGAGGGTTTTTGACGTTTTAAAGTATACAACTGATTCAGCGCTTCCCGCGCACCCCCCCCCCTCCCCCTCTCAGTTGTTCTGTGCATCTAACAATTGTTATCAAAGTTGTGGTTCCTAGGAAGAAGCTTAACTACTTGAGGTAGATTTGGATGGCGCACAAGAAAGTTGTCAAAGCTCTTTTATTTGATGGAACAAACTTTACCTACTGGAAATCTAGGATGGAGTCCTTTATGGTTTCTCTTGGATTTGGTGTTTGGCAATCTGTTGAAAAAGGTTATACTATGCCTACAAATGGTCCAACAAATGATGACGAGATCAAGGATTATGAAAACAATGGCAAAGCAAGGAATGCGATCCAGGTGGTCTTTCTGATTCTGAACTTGGAAAGGTGATAAGTCTGAAGTCTACTAAAGAGATCTAGACAAAGCTAGAAGGCATCTATGAAGGAGATGACATGGTCAAACAAGCAAAGATGCAAAACTACAAAGCCAAATTTGAAACCCTAAGGATGTCCGAAGATGAAAATATTACTGCCTACATGCTCAGAGTTGATGAAGTTTTCAATGCCATCAATGGTCTTGGTGGAAAGCTAGATGAAAGCAAAGTTGTGAAAAGGGTATTAAGAACTCTACCTAAAGCTTATAGTTCTTAAGTTTTTGCTATTGAGGAAGCTCAGAATTTGGATAATTATTCTGGAGATCAGATGTTTGGTGTTTTAACTTCTTTTGAAATGAGAGAGTTTGGTCAAGATGCTACAAACAAAGAAACTGCTTTTAAAATCTGCAAAGTGGAAAAGGATGATGGATCGGATCCAAATGATCTTAATGAGGTGGAAGCAAACTTTGTAAGGAGATTGAAAAAGGTACTGGAAAATAAAAAGGTAAGCTACCTTTCAAATGTTTCAATTGTGGAAAGATAGGTCATTATGCATCTAAATGTCCAATCAAAGCACTAATGACAAACAAAAGGATCATAAGGGTAAATTTGTCAAAAAGAGTTATTATGTTGAAAAGGACAATGGTGTATCTGATGATGAAGAATCAGATTATCTGGATGAAGGAAGTGATGAATGCTTGTTCATGGCTTTAAAAGTTGGAACTAATTCTACTAATCTTGAAAGATGTGTGAAGGAAAGTGCCCCAAAAACAGGCCATAACATTGAAGGAACTATGTTCACTGCTTTGCATGCTAGAGAAGAGAAAAACCACTAGATAATTGATAGTGGATGCTCAAAACATATGAGAGGTAATAAGAGTAAGTTTATTAAGCTTAAAAAATATGATGGTGGTCTTGTTAAGTTTGGTGATGAAACATCTGCTAAGATTTGTGGAAAATTCAATTAGTTTCGATGGCAAGCATAATACAGAGTCCAGACAATGTTCTTTATGTCAAGGGTCTCCAACATAATCTTCTAAGTGTAGGACAGATGTGTAGCAGAGGATATAATCTTGTATTTCAGAATGGTGGCTGTGAAATCAGAAAACAAAGCTTTGGTAGTCTGGTCACTACTAAAGTATTATTGTATTATTTAATGGTCATCTTAGCCTTAGTTAGTCAGTAGTTTACTTTTAGTTAAACTAATCTGCTTTTGTTAGTTTTTAGTAACCTTTTGTTATTTACTTTTGTTAACGATTGTTTCTTTTTAGAAACATCATCATGCATTGTATTAAAGGAGCTTTCATCTCCTTTGTAAACACAATAATGAATATCAATTATCATTTCATGGTATCAAAGCTTAGGCATGATCTTTTTAAATAAAAAATTTGTTGTTTTCCTAAGGAATTTTTAGAAATTTCTTAGATGTTTTTTAGCCGATTTTTTTTAAAATAAAAAAATCGAAGAAATTTTTAGTTTTTTCTGTGAACCGATTTTTCTAAAAATCGAAGGGTTTTTCGAAGCCAATTGTTGAAGGGTTTTTTGAAGCAGATTTTTGTGGAAATTTTGAAGGAAAATTTTCAAGGGTTTTTTGAGGCAGATATGTGAAGAAAATCATGGCATCTTTAGTAAATATTTTTGAGGGTTTCAAGAAAAAAAATTGCAGGTTTCTACATCATCAAATGCCTTTTGTCTAATGAAAATTGCGGCTTTCTCTCGTTGAAAATCACTTGTTTCTGGCACTATTTCAGATCATGAAATTTTTTTTTCTGTAACTGCATGCGGGCTTCCAAAAAACCACATTTTTTTTGCAATTTTGTAGGAATTTTTGGGCGTTTTATACACTTTGAGGCACGCGATTAAGAAAACGTGATCTGGGTTTCCTACTACACGCATTTTTTCACCATTTCTACACGTGTTTCTGCCTCCCACACGAACTACCATTTCCGCAACCTGTCTGAGATCATGACTCATCCTTCACATCTTTTTTCTAGGTTGTTCTTTTTGTGAATCTGCTAGGGCTTTTCTAGATTTGTGGTTGATGTTTGGCGCCTCTCAAAATTTGTCTTTTTGCCAGAATTTCTATGGCGGATTTTCTGAAGATCATAAGCCTCTAATTTGCGAGTTTGTTTTTGTGACTAGGGTTTTAGACCTAAGGGTTCTAAAAATTCCTTTTTTTTCCAATTTTTGACAAAATCATGTGTTCTCAAAGCCTTGAGGTTTTTGGTGAAATCGTGGTGCCAACTAATTACCTCGTTTTTCGTGCTCTTAGAAAATGGGAGGGATGGCATTTATGCAGTCTAACCAAGTGTCTACCTCTTATGCATTAATGGCCAAACAACCAACAAATCGTGTCAAATCATCTACATGGTACATCGATTCTGGAGCCTTTCAGCATTTTACAAACAAGAGAGATTGGTTCACCGAGTATATGGCTTGCTCTGATTCTGTCATCTTTAGTGGTGGCGAAGAGTATACAGTTGTCGACAAGGGCAACGTCCAAATCACATCTATTGGGAGAGGTTTAATATTTCTCAATGTATACTGTGTGCCAGGCATGGAGCTTAATCTGCTCTTCGTGAGTCAAATTATAAGAGACACAGTCTGAAGTTGGACATCATTTTCAATTCACACAAGTGTCAAATTGTTGATAAGGATTCCAAGAAAATTGTGGCAATTGGGCTCGAGGATCATGGTCTATATCGACTGCTTGATATAGGAGGTCCTCTGAAGCATGCGCTAGTTGCGAGGAGTTCATCCATCAGCACTCTTTGGCATCAACGGTATGGGCATCTTAATATTGCCTACCTCTCTCAACTGGCTCGAGAGAATTTGGTAGAAGGCTTACCTAAGATTCAGCAGCAGACACATGGTGTTTGCAGAGCTTGCCAAGCAGGGAAGCAGCATCGTACTCCATTTTCAGATGGAAAGTCTTGGAGAGCATCCAAGGTTCTACAGTTGGTTCATGCAGACATTTGTGGACCAATGAATACTGCATTGATCATCGGTGCCTAGTATTTTCTCCTGTTTGTTAATGATTTTAGCAGAAAAATGTGGGTGTATTTTCTCAAAGCAAAGTCACAAGTATTTAATGAATTTCAAAATTTTAAAGCATTAGTTGAAAAAGAGTTTGGATGTCAAATCATCACTCTTAGGACAGATAATGGGGGTGATTTTTGTTCCAACCAGTTTACTGATTTCTATGCAAAACATGGCATTAGACGCCAGCTTACCACACCCTATACCCCACAGCAGAATGGTGTTGTTGAGCGAAGGAATCATACCATCACAAAAATGGCCCGTTATATGTTGGAGAACAAGAATGTTCCAAAAAATTTGGGTTGAGGCAATGTATACTATAGTATACCTTCTTAACCAGTCTCCAACACAGACTGTTAAGAAGATGACCCCAGAGGAAGCAGTGTCTGGGAGGAAACCAAAAATCACTCACCTTAGGGTTTTTGGTTCGACCGCGTATGTTTGGATTCCAGATGCAAAGAGAACCAAGTTGGATTCCAAAAGCCAAAAAAGTTGATGCTAACAAGATACAGTGATAATCACAAGGCCTATCGGTCGATTGATGTGGCTACTGCCCGTTTGACATTCAGTAGGGATGTTGTGTTTAATGAGGAATGTGGGCCCTTTTTGCCCCCCTCTCCCATCAAGATTCCTGACAATCAGCCTTTGAAGACCACAGATTTGGGAGCTAAGCTTTCAGCAACTCCACCTGAAGGGAGGGATTTAGACATTGAAGAATCTCCCACACCAAAGCCTCTACCAGTAGGGAAGGACTCTAATGATTATCACATTATGGAATCGCCATGGCAAGATTTTGTATCAACAGATTTTCCTCAGGATAACCTGGATCAACATCCAGATGGTATTATTCCAAGTAGCCCAAGTCATGACGATGCTCATTCTAATTTGGAAGCTAATACATCTCCTCGTCCTAAGTGGTGGGCGAAGCTCATTGGTGATGTTCATGATGATGAGCTTGTTGAGGGATGATCATTTAGAGGCAAGAGCAAAAAGAACACAGTAAACTTTGCTCTTATGGCCAACATTCAGAGCGTGTATGAGCCCCAACAATATTCGAAGGCCAAGGGTAAACCTAAGGCTATGGATTTTGAGCATCATAGTCTTTTGAAGAACAACACATGGGTTTTGTCAAATCTTCCGACAGGAAAGAAACCCATTGGCTGCAAATAGGTCTACAAGGTCAAATACAAGGCTGATGGAACACTGGATAAATACAAGGCTCGATTGGTGGCTAATGGGTTCTCGCAAAGAGAAGGTATTGATTATGAGGAAACGTTTGCTCCCACAGCAAAGATGAGCACCATTTGACTTGTCCTAGCAATGGCAACACAGTTTGGTTGGAAGGTCCACCAAATGGACATGAAGAGTGCCTTCCTCAATGGAGATTTGGAGAAAGAGGTATACATGATGCAGCCTCTTGGTTTTAAGGTTGCAGGAAAAGAGCACAAAGTATGCCGATTACGGAAGGCTCTTTATGGCCTAAAGCAGACACCCAGGGCATGGTATCTAAAGTTTGACAAATACCTGGTTGCATAGGGGTTTCACAGGAGTCCCTCAAATGCAAATTTGTATGTCAAGAACACTGGCAGTGATATCATCCTTCTTGTCATCTATGTGGATGATATCATCCTTACTGGCAATAGGTTACATTTGATTGAACAGATCAAGTCAAATTTGTGTCAAGCATTTGAGATGACGGACTTGGGTCTCCTACACTATTGTCTTGGTGTAGAAGTTTGGCAGACAAGTGGCAGTATCTTCATTTCTCAATCGAAGTATGCCAGGAGTTTGCTTGAAAAATTCAAGATAGAAGATTGCAAAATCTCGTCCACTCCTATGGAAAAGGGGCTGAAACTTTCAGCCAAAACAAACTCACCAGTGGCAAATGAGTTTTCCTTCAAGCAACTTGTGGGCAGCCTCATCTATCTTACTACCACTAGACCTGATCTCAGTTTTGCTAGGAGTTACATTTCTTGTTTCATGACAGCTCCTAAGGCCGAATACTCGGTTGCCACGAAGCAAGTTTTGCGATATGTCAAATGGACACCTGACTTTGGCATTTTGTATAGCAGATGCAAAGATCCTAGACTGGTTGGCTTTATAGACTCAGATTGGGCAGGTTCAGTTGATGACAAGAAATCCACTTTTGGGTATGTTTTCAGCCTTGGTACAGATGCAGTCACATGGACAAGCAAGAAGCAGCAGGCAGTTGCTCTTTCCTCAACCGAAGCAGAGTATTGGGGAGCAGTTAAGGCAACATGTGAGACAGTATGGATTTGAAGGATGCTTGCTGACATGCAGATGTCTCAAGCAAGGCCTTCACCCCTGTTTTGTGATAATCAAGGGATTCTCAAACTTGCTAAGAATTCAGTCTTCCACGAGCAAACCAAGCACGTTGAGCTTCACTATCAATTCATCAGACAGCTTTTTGAAGATGGCTTTGTCATGTTGCAATATGTCCCAATTGAGGATCAGACTGCGGACATTCTCACCAAGTCTCTCAATTCGAATAAATTTGTAAAATTTCAGGATAAGCTTGGTGTAGTTAGTAGGATGACCATTAAGGAAGGGTATTAAAGTATTATTGTATTATTTAATGGTCATCTTAGCCTTAGCTAGTCAGTAGTTTACTTTCAATTAAACTAGTCTGCTTCTGTTAGTTTTTAGTAACCTTCTATTATTTACTTTTGTTAACAACTATTTCTTTTTAGAAACATCGTCGTGTATTGTATTATTAAGGAGCTTTTATCTCCTTTGTAAACACAATAATGAATATCAATTATCATTTCAGTTACTGCTAGAACAAGGATAGAAGGTAATGTCTATCAACTCAAAGGTAGTAGTGCAAAGTGTTTTATGTCTCAAACTAATGAAAGTTGGCTATGGCATAGAAGAATGGGTCGCATCAATTTTAATAACCTAGTGAGAATAAGTTCTACAGAGGTTGTGAAAGATTTGTCAAAGATTACAAAGCCTATCCATGCAATCTGCAAAAAAATGTCAAGTTGGAAAGCAAACAAAGAAAAGATTCAAGACAAAAGAATACTCTACCACAGGTCCCTTGGAGTTAGTGCATACAGATCTATGTAGACCTACCAGAATTAGAAGCTCATGTGGTGACAGGTATTTCATGTTATTAATTGATAATTATTCTAGAATGGCTTGAGTTACATTTCTCAAAGGAAAATCAAAAGCTCTAGACAAGTTTCAAGCATTTAAGGCTATGGTTGAGAATGAAATGAATCTGAAAATCAAATGTTTGAGATCTAATAGAGGTGGTGAGTTTACTTCAAATGAGTTTAACAGGGTTTGTAAAAATCATGGAATAAGAAGGCATTTATCAGCCCCTAGAACTCCTCAGTAGAATGGAGTTGTGGAAAGGAAAAACCGAACAGTTTAGGAAGCAGCTAGGACAATGATGAAGGAAGTTAATCTTCTGGATGCCAATTGGAGAGAAGCAATTCATACTGCAGTCTACATTCTTAACAAAGATCAAGCAAGAGCGAACACTTCAAAGACTCCCTATAAGTTATGGTATGGTAAACCTCCTACTATGAAATGTTTCAGAGTTTTTGAAAGCAAGTGTCATATCAAAAGAGATGAAGAAAACTTAGGAAAGTTTGATGCAAGATTCGATGAAAGAATCTTCCTTAGATACTCTACAAGAAGCAAGGCCTACCAGTGCTACAACAAAAGATTGAAGAAGATTGTTGAGAGTGCAAGTGTCAAAGTGTGTAATGTCCCCATTTTGGCCATTAGCTCTTCATTTGGTTTTAGCCTATTTCCAGAAATCCATAGACTTGTCTGAGGTAAAATCAGGGTTTCCTTCTTTGGAGGCTTTTTGGCATTTCTCAAAATTTACTATTTTTAGTAAGTTCTAATTTTGGCAATGGTCCAGTTGGCAGCTCTTCGGTAAGTTTTCCATTTCAGTTGGAGCAATTGAATATTGTTGAATTTGGCTATTGAGGTGTAAAAGGGAGAAATGAGTTATTTCAAGTTATTAGTGTTTTAATTTTAAGTTGATTCCCCCCTTGGCCTAATATGATAACTTGAAGTTGTTTTAAAAGGTGTTCATGAAGGGAGGACGCTTCATGAGGAAATATTTAATATTTTATTATGTTTAAAATGTGCTTTGGAGTTGGATGCCAAAGTTGAGGAGGAATTATTTATCTTTTAAAAATTAAATGATTCAAATTCTTTAGGTGTACCTTGGAGAGAAAAGGTGGAAAATCAACAGTCACCTCAAGTTCTTTAAAAGAGAGAGTTTGCTCCAGCATTTATCATTCATTGTTTATGCTAATG